>SNQJ01S0059811.1:0-30058 GCA_010110895.2 Picea sitchensis | reverse complement strand
ATACACTTACATGACTTGGATTAGATCCCACCTGGGAAACACCCCAAACTTAAGAGAGGTTAGCCCAATAGGACACCCTGAGACCTTCTCCAAACCTAACTTGTTAAGTTGCATAACGTCTTTGAGAATTTGTTTGGGTTAAGGGGGGTTTGGTGCACATGTTTGGGTAATTTAATTATTGGATGTGATTTACATGCTATGATCCCTATGACTACCCCTGGAGGGCGTACTTGTTGTTGTTGTAGGACCTTGCCCGGTGGACAAGTACACATGAGGGAATGATTAGCTCATACCTTCATGGGGGCTTGAAGCCCACAAATGGATGTTGCAACCCCAGCCAGGGGTAAGAAGAAATTGAAGATTTGCATCGGGAAAAAGAAGGGCATTGCCTTTGGATGCACCCTGACAGACCTAGACCCAGGGGGACCTTGCTCTTCCACATGGATGTTGTCCCTTGAGGGCTCTGGACATCACCATCATGACCCTAGATGTCATGCAGAGCTAGGGTTTTCATTTTGGAGGCATTTATGAGCCTGGTGGCATGTGTGGGCATCATCTAGGGCCTCTGGAGGTCAAGTGCCCTACATTTTAGGCTCAACATTCCACCTTTAGGCCTCAACGTCACCCTAGAAGAGCACAACGTCACCCTTGGAGGTGTGTTTAGCTTCTAATTAATTTTTATTATGTCAAAATTGAATTATATTGTAAATTGGCCAGGTCGGCCTTATTTTTGACCTAAAATTAATTAAAGGTCAAAGTTTTGTATAAATAAGCATAAAGTACATTCATTTTTACATCACAACTTCTCATACAAGAGAAGAGGTCTAAAATTTGTGCCATATTGAGGGCTATTGGCTGAAATTGTGAGGAGCACTCTTGTATAAGGTTATTTTTTGCAACTTGGACCAATCTTGGAAGTTTTTATGGTGATCTTGCATGGTATTTTCATGATTATTCTTGGTGCAAGTAAGTAAAATCTACATTTTTTGTCATCTATTGAATGGTTTGTGTATGGTTTTATTTGCTCATACAAGATTATGAAATTGCATGGTATACTTAATGCTTGAAGTAAAGAACTTAAATTGCTACTTTCTTACTTTCTATTTGCCAAGCTTTTCATTGAATTGATCTAATAGCTAGTGAAACCCTAGAGCCCTAAATTGCTATCACTTTAAATATTTTGACTTACTTATCTTTGCATAAGTTTTACTCCATAAGAAGCCTAAGGAGAGCAAGGTGTTAGGGCCTATAATTGCCTACACCCTAGCATCTTGTCTCTTGAGGTCAATGCATAGGGGGACTTAAGTTACTACTTCTCTTATGCATTTTCCCTCTTAGACTTTTGTGCATTATCAAATTGATTTGCAGCCTTAGAAGAAGCCGCCCACTTTGACTCCATAATCCCTAGAAGGCACTAGTTCTTGCCTTTCTCTTGTTGAAGGATTGATCAAACACTCAAACACTCTTCTCCTAAGCTTTTACTAACTATCTCTAACCCTAGTTTAGCCTAGATCACTAACTTATTTGTTGTTGTTATAAATGTTTGCTACAACCATCTAATTGCAGGAAATTTTATGCATACTCGACATTTATTGCTAGCTAATCATTTCAGAAATTGCTTATGACAAGTTATTATCATTCTACTTAGTCAATGTTATCTTTTCATTGTATTTTCAACCTTTTATGAGGAGTATTTGTTGCAGTTGTTACATTTTATCAATTGTTGTTGTAAACTTATTAACTGCTGCAATTTTATATCAGCTAGCCCTTATTGTCACTGTCCATTGTCTATTGAGGTGTTATTATCACATTTGTGCTTGGAATTATTGTATATGAATGCTATATTGTCTTGTTTCGAGTAGGTACATCAAGCACTTCATTAACCTCATTTTTTAGACACGGATTTAGTGACTTTGGTAACTAGTGAGAGGGGGAAATATATCTTGAACATAACCCTAATCTTCCAACCCTTTAGGTTACCGAGAATGCCTCCCCTGGGGTAGACCTTGCCTATCCCTAGAAAGTGGGGATTTCCTATTAAGGTGACAGTGATAGGGTATCATGTTTGTTACACCAATCTCCCTTACTTACCTTGGGCTTTGGGCAAGTACAAATTGCGCGATAACAATAGTAAACAAGGATTTCCCATAGGCATACTTTGATGGGGCTTTGCAAGGAAATCCCTCTAAAGCAGGAATTGGCCATGAATCTAACAATTCTTATGAACTAGTGGTATTCAAATTACTTCTTTAGCTAGCCCAAAAACATGGTCCAACAAATTAAAAAAATTGGCGAGTCTCTCTTGGTCATCAAATGGATTAGAAAGGACACATAAATCAAAATTTTCACCTTACAAGCCCTTTATGATGATATATAAATTCAGATGATGGATTTCTAGCAATGAAGGTTAATCAAAGTGATACCAAGGATGAATCTAAAAACACCATGACATGTAACCAATTAATCCAACAAAGGGGCTATGTAGAGGAGACACCAATTATAGAAGCCTCTAATAGATGGTGGGTTGGTGGAAATAAATGATAGAAGTAAAGCCAAGAACGTGGAAGGTGAAAGGAGATTACAAAATCACAAATGGGATTTCAATTTAGTAAAGTTTTGATTTGAGGATTTCAATTTAGTAGAGTTTTGATTTGTGTGTGAGAGAGAAGAGAAAGGAGATTACAAAATCACAAATGGGATTTCAATCTAGTAGAATTTTGATGAGAGAGAGAGAGAGAGAGAGAGAGAGATTACAAAATCACAAATGGGATTTCAATTTAGTAGAGTTTTGATTTGTGTGTGTGTGTGAGAGAGAGATGGAGAGAGAAATTTGACTAAGTCAACCCCTTAAAGAGTGTTCCCTAATGGATTCAGGATGTTTGCAGACCCAAATGAGGCTCCTTAATTAACTAGGGGGGTTTTCAATCCACAAGGCCCAAAATTGGTCTATTCAAATAAGGAGTGACCCATATAGGATGGTGTTTATGCAAGCTTTTGACCCTCGTCAATGTACTCATGTCCACTAAGATAAAATCCTCAAAGCATGATTCCCACGTTTATTGGCAAATTGTCCTACTTGGAACTCAGTGTCATGTTTATTTTAGGGGAATGTGATTTTTTTGAAAGCATAAATAGTCAGTAACCTCCTATTCAAGCAATAGCCAAGGAAAATTAGATAGACAATATAGCTATACATATAATAATTCTATCCATGTTTCAAAACCAAGTTAGAAAAAATATAAAGATGAGAGAATGAGCAAATAAATAGTTCCAAATCACACACTCACGGTGAAACCTAAAGCGCCATGCATGAAATGAAGATAACTTCCCTTCACAAAATGACTTCAAGTATATTAAATCAATTTTCTAACAACACCTTAGCCTTGCCTACAAGATAATCAACTTGCCAAAATTGAGAACCCTTTCTCCAAATAAAGTCTATATGGCTATACAAAATTGGAGTTAGGAAGTTGAAGTGGTTTAACTTCCTTGACTCTTCATCTTCCTTTTTAGTAGTTAAACACCTAATTACTTTCATGCCTTTGTTCTTTTACATGGTCTTTCTAATTCTTATATGTCGTGTTTAGCTCAAAAGAACAAGGGAAAATATATTGTTCAAAGAGTGTGTGAATAATAAATAAACCACGTTGAAGTTCTCCACGCCCTTTGCTTATTTTAGAAATAGAGACATAAAGGACATTTTTTTCTTTGATTGGCATCTCGATGTAGCTCCTAACAATAATTTTATCTATGTGTGGTAACTAGTCTGGGGAATGCCTCCTCTCCCTCTATGGATTATTCAATGAGGTTATTGAATCAACATTTGGTACAAATGCATTTCCCTTTTTACAAGTGGGTAGTTTGCATTCTTAAACCACCTCCATTGCATCATCAAAGCACACGACCAAGTCTTTAAGCAACTTCCCAATGTATTCTACATCTACCCCAACATTATCCCTCTAGTAATTGATGTTAGCACCCATTCAATAAATCCTCTAGTAATTGATGTTAGCACCCATTCAATAAATCTCCTTTGCTTGTTATCGAGGCAGGCTATATGGCACTACTGTAAATTCTTGTTTCCACAAAATCATAATATCTATACATTTCTACCACCTTTTTGTGTGGTTAGGCCATTCCTCAAATTCAGACACCAATTTTGTTGCTTCATCGAAAACCTCTTTCATTTCAAACACGACTTTATAGAAGTCCACGTGTATTAAATAATTCTCTTTGATGTATATAGCACATTCAATGAAATCACTCATTTTTTACACTCATTGTGAAAGTGGTATTTTCACCATTGACGAGTCGTATAATTGTTATCTTTTTACATCCTCTTTTCCTTATTTTTAATCCCTTTTTCGCTTACACATGACCCTATCTTAGTTCATTTTAATGTTCACAGTGTTTTTCATTGCATTCCTTAGTATTTTGTTGAATTATGATTAATGTTAGGAAGGATTAGTGTATTTCGTATTTACTTTTGAATACTAACTTGATTTGGGAAGTGAGATATATCCATGTCTTTCAGATGCGAAAATCAATCAACAACCACCATGGAAAAGATATTCAAAGATGAATTGTATGGTTTTAATTGTGAAGAATGGATTTTTTGATCCAGATGGATATCGGTGGCCACCCACCTATTCCACTGGCTCAAAATAGAGTTTTTCATTTTGGTAGTTTTTTTTACAGTTTTTCGAGTCCCAAACTTTTGGGGTCGTTTTAAGGCCCTAAACAACGTTTTTTTGGACTTTTGGGGGGCTAGGGCTTATCCATGACATGCCTTAATGTAAAATTTTAGACCCCAACCCAGTTTCAGTCTCGCTGATTTTTCAGCCAATGTTTAATGCCCAAACCCAGTTTTATAACAACAAATAAAACTCAGTAGAAAAAAATAATTTCAAAACTGAAACATGAGGATTTTGAACATCGTTTATAACGCATAAATAAAATATCAGCAGCACATAAAACTCAGAAAATATTGACACTGAGATTTTCAGTCTAACAACGACCCTAGAAAAACCCACAAGGGGAAAACCAATGAGAGGGGGAGATTTTTATTATTTAGGAGCTTCAGAGAAATTTTGTTACAACATGTTCATCTTCAGAAATTTAAATGACAAACTTATCTCGATAATCGTGCCAAGTCTTCACACAGGAAAATGAGCCAAACTCCTCAAAACTCTTTCCAAAATTTTCTACAATCTATTACAGGTCTGCTCCTCAATCTTTGTGCCTCCAAATGGCTATATGACTGCCTAGAAATTTGTGCCAACAACTTCAACAATTTTATGGGTGCATTAATGGATGTACGGTCGCCTTGAAAACCATGCCAAACTTTCTAGAAAAACCACACAGCAACCTGCCTCGATTTCTGTTCCAAGAAAAGACTGTATGGACCTGTACGTAATCCGTACGGTACGGTCTGAGTATGACTGTCTATCCCTCCTCGAAATCTATGCCAAAGTACGACTGTACGGACTGATAAATCCGTATCGTACAGACAAAAATAAATGTTGTTCTGTTTCTTGATTTTTGTGCATACAAAAGACTGTACAGACCTTGGAATCTATGTTGTACGACCTCCTGTATGTGATGAACTCCTTACCTTGATTTATGTGCTAGTATTCTACCTTGGAATGCGTTCCCTAGCTCTCAGAAATGGCCTCTTTCTTGCTGCTCGAAAATGCTCTTGCTGTCTCTCTCTCAAAAATGAATCAACAACCCAACAATGGGTGCGCCCCTCGACCCTAATCGACCTCATGCTTGGTAGGTGAAGAGTTTCTTAATCCAATGACTGAGATTGGATTAGATGAGTGGATGAGATTGAGTGTCTCTTCACTCACCCCCTCATTAAAGTCATAAAGTCACCTTTTAATTTGCATCTCACAAATTAAATGACTAGGGCCCACATTAGGCACTTTCTCACCCCTTAGGCGCCTATGTGATGAGAAACACTTGCCTTGGTACTTTTTAATTAAAAGAATTTTGTACTCCCTCTTCACAGGGAAAGTGTTACTCACCACTCAAGGCTTGTCCCTAAAAGATACAAAATTGCCTCTGCCCAACGCTTTGGTGAGTATGTCACCATGACTGCTCCTCTGGATATGTCTTTACTGTAGCTCCACAACTCCTCTGAACATAGTCATGAGTGAAGTGATAACGAATCTTAATGTAAGACACATCATGTGAAGCTGGATTCTCAGGAAGTTTAATGCAACTTCGATATCCGCGATGAAATCAGTGGATATTTACTAGAGAACAATCCCTTGACAACTGTGAAGCCAAGGGCCTCTAAGCGCGCTTTGTGGTTGCAATACTAGAAACCCTCTCCAGAACTCAAAGCCATTGACTTTTGCTGGCCGAACCAAGACAAAGCTGGTGAGCCCGATCCCAGAGCAACATACGGTACTCTTCACATCGACACATCTGTGATCTAAATCTGTATAGCCAACCCGGATGAACTCCATCTCCTCTGTGATAGTCCGGACCATAATCTACCATACCACAAAGATGCCTGAGCACATTTTTTTATGCCACCTAATGCACTCTCCTAGGCTCCACCATGAACTAACTAAGGTGTTGACAACAAAACAAATATATGGCGTGGTATTGACCAAATACATCAAAAAAACCAATCAACTGATGATACAAAATGGAATCCACCAACTATGACTCAAAAGCATTGAGCTTCTTCCAGTTAGTAATCATAGGAGTGGTCATGGGCCTACAATCCTCCACATTTGAAATCTGCTCCTTAATATACACATACTTCCCTATCGAAGATGTGTCCGGTGTAATAGACCTCAATCCCAAAAAGTAGTACATGGAGTCCAATATCAGGTCATCTTGAACTCTGACAGGCTCTCCTTGCGGGTTGTTGATGGTCTCTCTTTGCCCTGTAATGGTCCATCCACATATGGGAAGAGAATGAGAGGATCCTCTCAACCACAATGAAGTATAGGTTGGGATCGCCTCACTCTTCTCAAAACCAAACTACTACAAATAGGCATCTATCCTCGAATACCAAACTTTGGGGAGTTTGTTTCATTCCATATAATTTTATTTAGTTTACATAAGACTCTCTCCCATGCACCTCAAAGCCCTAATGGCCTTCTCAATACCTCCTCCATGCTCAGGCCAGATTCCCGGAATGTGGTCTTCACATCCATTGGTGGATCTTCCAACCCATCTCTGTGAGAGTGTAGGTCGTAGAATATATCTAGAAGCCAAGCTATGAAAGGTCTCATCATGGTAGAGCTCCCACTGGTGACCCCAGAACCCTGGCCAGGCTTTGTGCCTCTCCCAATCTTTACCATCGCAACATGCTTGGGTTATAGAGCCATCTTGGGAAGTCTGCTTGAGAGCTTCCCCTCGAGGTCTAGGAACAACTTCCCAAGTATCATTCTTTCCTTGAGTGATTGTACTCTTCATCATGGCATCTATCCATACTTGTCTACCAGTAGCCTCCTGCAAGGTGGAGGCTCAGGACTCTTTGAATATTGCTCACCATCCTTGATGCGCAAAACCTCGGGGAGGGTTTGCCTCTCCCTCACCCCTACCTGGCAGGATTCCCCCAGCGAACCATGTGCCTCCCTCAGTATCTTAGGCCACTTGGGCTTCCTCCTCTGAAGTAGTGTCCCGTGGAGGCACTCCTCCTGCTCAACCCCATCTCCTAAAGGCAATGATCTTGAAGTAGACTAAGGTAGAATTACCTAAAACACAGCCGGACCAGTAGCCTGCAAACCTAAACCTTATGGTGTTGTCACGGAGCCTGGCCCCATCCGCAAAGCCCCGGTGGCCAGAACCTCACCAATGTCACATAGTGCACTATGGACTCCACACAGATATGGGGGTAGAGACTACTCACCCCTCTGCATACACAGACTTCCCTAAAGGCTTTGTCATGCTGATCTGACATCCCTCCTCAGAGACATGAAATCTTTATAGGAGGAAGGAATTATATCTGAGAGAAAGGAAGTCTTTGAAGTCTGGGCACTAACAGTTCCCTCTCTCGCCATTGGGCAACTTTTGTCCTTTTCTCATAAGGGACATATGAATGTGTGATGCACCCAAAAAATGAAATTACCCCACCTCGGGCTTCTTCCTGGAAAAAGTCTCCTCGAGAGTCCCATGCTCCCCGACCTTGTGAGGACTCTTGTTTTTCTTGGATAAGCTGCTTGATTATAACGTACCTCAACCCATAGAAGAGTGGCATCCCACTTGATCATGTAGCATGGCTCACCATTGGCCCAATGATGGCCTGTTCTTCCCTCTACAGTGATACCGGTGGTTTGTAAGGAACAGTCAACTCCCTACTGATGCCCTCTCCTACACAAAGGGTGTGAATTCCTTGATTATACTCACCCCATTGTTGATCCTCGGAACTCGATTTTTCTTTATAAGTTCTCCACAAGAGATTTTTGAACTCTTGGAACCAACTGAAGCCCTGTACTTTGGTTTTCATGAAGAAAATCCAAGACTCCGTGAGAAGTCATCAATGAAAACAACATAATATAGAAAACCAGTCAAAGAGGCAGAAGACATGGGGCCACATACATTTGAATGTAAAAGATCAAGTATTCCTACTTCTCTGTCTTTGCTTTCGAGGAAAGAAGTCTTAGTGTACTTTCAGAAAGCACATCCCTTGCACAACTTATGGTGCTGTGAACTGAAATCTAAAACTCATGTCACCATCTCCCTCGGAACTCTGAAGCCAGGTAGTTACCGATGTGCCATCCTCTATGCCACTTGAGCTCCATGGAGTCCTTGTTGTTATTGATACCCAGATCAATGCTCGTACTTGTTGGAACAAGAACTTGTACAAACTGTCATGTCTAGTACCAATCAATTTGGTTGAAGTGATGCTAGACCCTTGGGGAAAAGAAGCACACCTTACATCTCGGAATGAGACCTCATAGCCCTTCTCCTCCATAGTAGAAAGCCCGAGAGTAAGTTCTTTTCAAACCATAACATATAGACCTCATCAGGCTTGTGGGAGGCTATGCCTCCCTCTGAGAAATGATACGGTCCCTTAATATTTGCCTTGATACGGTCATCTGAAGAACTACCTCAACATCTCCCAGTCCCGTGCAAGGTCTGTCAGGTGCTCATTGCAATTTTTTCATATGGAAAGAGGCACCACTGCCAATATAGCATGTATCTGAATGAGTGGTCCTCATGGAAAGACACACCACTAAGGAAATATCCTTGTCGAACTTGGTGGAAAACTCTTCCACCGTACTTTGAAACTATTGTTTGTTTCTTCTTCTTGTTAGTACACTGATCTACATAGTGCCCAAATTTGTGGCATGCAAATCACTTGACTTGCTCATGTGCTTTCTTTCCTTCACCCTTGGGTTTGTTACCACCCTTAGGACCAACTGAACTTCTTCTTGTTGTTGGTAGCAAGACCCACATTCTCCTCATGACTTTTGTAGATGAACTGCCATGTCCATAACCTCTTTGGGTCTCCTCCTAAACAAAGTCATCCCAAAGGTATTTTCCCGATTGGGAAAGCTTCTCCCTAGCAACAATGGCCTCCACAAAAACAACCCATTGTTTGGAAACTCCATTCAATGTTGTTCTCACAAACTCAATTTCAACTATGGCTTCCCAGGCTCGATCATCCTCACCCATGTCGATCTAGTGGGTATGTGACCACATTTTGACCTTAGTCATTTTTATGCTCTTTAGTTTTTGCCTCAAAACCGTTTTCCGGTTCTCATTTGTACTCTGATACAATTTAGTCAAAGACTCCACATCTCATAGGCATTTTCCTTCCCCATCAAGTGAGGAATCAAATGGTCCTTGATGGCATCAAGAATAATCCTCTTAGCCTTGATACTCTTCTTAGTGTAAGGTGCAAGAAAATTAGCATGATAAGAGTACCACTACAGATGAGTTGTAATTATTTTCCACAATGTCCATAGCTTCGTTTCTTGAAAGAAATATCATCCTCCTTCCAAACACCAAAATTCTTATGGAGTCATCCTCAACTCTGACACGTAGCCATTGGCCCACATTTGAAAATGAAAATTCAAAATCCTACCACTATTAAAATTGAGCATTGTCAACTTCGACTTACTAGAATTTCCGCTACTTTCAACAACTCTAATGCAAATTCCGGACCCAACCCTGTTTTAGTCTAAGCTGATTTTATGTCAAAGACTCCCACATCTCATAGGCATTTTCCTTCCCCATCAAGTGAGGAATCAAATGGTCCTTGATGGCATCAAGAATAATCCTCTTAGCCTTGATACTCTTCTTAGTGTAAGCTGCAAGAAGAGTAGCATCAGTAGGTACCACCACAGAATGAGTTGTGGTATTTTCCACAATGTCCCATAACTCGTTTTCTTGAAAAGAAATATCATCCTCTCCTTCCAAGCACCAAAATTGCTGCCCCATCAGGTCTGTCCTCAACTCTCAAACCTGTAGCCATTGACCCCTTTTTGTTGAAAATGAAAAATTCAAAAATCTACCCTGTGAAGTGACTGTTGTCCCAACTTTCTGACTTGCTAAAATTTCTACTTCTTTCAACTCAACTCTAATACCATGTAAAATTTCAGACCCCAACCCTGTTTTAGTCTCGCTGATTTTTCAGCCAATGTTTAATGCCCAATCCCATTTTTACAACAACAAATAAAACTCACCAGAAAAAATAATTTCAGAACTGAAACATGAGGATTTTGAACATCGTTTATAACGCATAAATAAAATATCAACAACACATCAAACTCTAAAAATATTGACGCAGAGATTTTCGGTCTAACAACGACCCTGGAAAAACCCACAAGGGGTAAACCAGTGAGAGAGGGAGATTTTTATTATTTAGGAGCTTCAGAGAAATTATGTTACAACATGTTCATCTTCATAAATTTAAATGACAAACTTATCTCGATAACTTTGCCAAGTCTTCACATAGGAAAATGAGCCAAACTCCTCAAAACTCTTTCAAGAATTTTCTGCAATCTATTACAGGTCTGCTCCTCAATCTCTGTGCCTCCAAATGGTTGTACGAATGCCTAGAAATTCATGCCAACAACTTCAACAATTTCTTGGGTGCATTAATGGTTGTATGATCGCCTTGAAAACTGTGCCAAAATTTCCAGAAAAACCACACAACAACCTACCTCGATTTATGTGCTAAGAAAAGACTGTACAGACCTGTACGTAATCTGTACGGTACGACCTGAGTATCCCTCCTCGAAATCTGTGCCAAAGTACGGTTGTATGGACTGATAAATCCATATTGTATGGACATAAATAAATGTTGTTTTGTTTCTTGATTTCTGTGCATACAAAAGATTGTATGGACCTTGGAATCCGTGTTGTACAGCCTCGTGTATATGCTGAACACCTTGCCTCGATTTCTATACTAGTATTCTACCTTGGAATGCATGCCCTAACTCTAAGAAATGGCCTCTTTCTTGCTGCTCGAAAATGCTCTTGCTCTCTCTCTCTCTCTCTCTCACAAATGAATCAACAACCCAACAATGGGTGCGCCCCTCGATCCTAATCGACCTCATGCTTGGTAGGTGAAGAGTTTCTTTATCCAACGACTGGGATTGGATTAGATGAGTGGATAAGATTGAGTGTCTCTTCACTCACCACCTCACAAAAGTCATAAAGTCACCTTTTAATTTGCATCCCACAAATTAAATGACTAGGGCCCACATTAGGCACTTTCTCACCCCTTAGGTGCCTAGGTGATGAGAAACACTTGCCTTGGTACTTTTTAATTAAAATTTTAACACTTAACCCCTAACGAAAGTTGTACTTCTCGGATAGACCTTTCGACGAGGTATTGAACACCCCAAACAAATATCGTATGAAAAAGTCACGTCCTTGGGAAGTTGACGTACCAACTAACCCCATCGGGGCCCTCAAACCTTTTGGTGTTTCATCTTCCAGGGTTAGGTTTTAGATTTTATTTATATTAAAAAGGCCTCTAGAGCCTCATTGTAAACATCATCATCTTCTTGCGAATGACCGTAGCCGTCACATCTCTTCTCAGAGATAAGTTGCCACCATTCTAGTGAGTCATTCACTCTGTAATTTTTACAGTTTTTGTACATTCTCTCATTAATAAAGGTTGTGCATTACTGTATCTCTATTTTTATTGCAACATTTTTGTGTATCTCACAATATCTATGTATATTTCATTGTTATATCCCTGCCTTCATTTCGTTCTTAAAAATAATCTGGATCATTTTTATAAACCGCCTTGTATAAATCCATTATTCTACATTTTTATATGTTCTAAATTAATTTGGGTAGCTACAATACATTTGTTGACTATTTAAAATTATGATTTTAATTGTTTGAAGATAAATATGGTAATTTGTTGGTAGAGATGAGTGCAGATGTAATACCCCCTGGTTGAACCCCAGTTTGTAAATGTAGATATGCATTATAGGTTGGCGAGTCGGGATATTATTAGCCAGAGTACTTTGTATATATGTTTTGAGGCCAGAGTGCCTATGTGATTTAGGCCAATGAGCCTAGCAAATGTAATATGTAATCACACTCAAATTTATTAATAAAATACATCATTGTTGTAGACCAATCAAACAAAAAGAGTATCGAGGGCTAGAACTCCACAAGAGGGAAAGGGGACTAAGAGTCTAGGAAGAGGGGCAAAGTCAAGGGGGCTTAAGCCAAGGGGATAATATAATATATTATTCCCAAAGTCTAAATCATGTGATATATTTTATCCTAAATTCCTAAATGCGGGGGAACGTATCACCAAGTGGAGTCAATGTAGTTCTTAGAATGACAAGTGTCAAGTTGGGAACATGCATACATAATGTGGGAGCTTAGTGTAGTTTAGGGGGATTCTCATCATTCTCACATTCATTCTTGCCATTCACTCACTCATTCCATCCATTAGTCGTACATGTGCTTGGAGAGCTTGGAAGCTGATTATACCTAGAAATTTCTTGGTTGTTTTGGCTGAAGAAGTAGGTTGTCAGTCTTGTGAGCATTCTCTCTGGGTGAGAGAATTGTTGGGAATTTATTTCCTGTGTGTTGAGCTAGTGGGTGTTGCAATTCTTAGAGCAACCTTATGTTCGAGGTGCTATAAAGCTTTGAGACTTCCTGTCCAGCTTGTTGTTGAATCCCTGGAAGGGAAGCGGGACAACCGAAGCACTGTTGAGCAGAGAAGGGGTACACTTCTTGGGGTGGGATAGACTGTGGGGAGTGAGAGGTTTTGAGCTAGGCATTGTTGCTAGAGTTCACACCTGAGCATGTGTTTCATTGTGTTGTTGGTTAGACCTTAGTCTGGCTTAGGAAGCATTTTTCCTAGTGGAGTCCTAGCCCCATCTCGGGGGTGACCTGCTGCTGAGAGTTTATGAGAAGTAGAATCTATGGCTGGGAGGAACGTTTGAGGTCTGCAACCAGTTGGTGATTTGAAACAAAAGATAAGTGTTATTTTATATGTGTTTATATGTCATTTACTGTGTGTATGTTTATATAAATTATGTATGCTTTAATGCTCATATTTATGCATGAATTGTATGTTGTTAGTACTGCATATTGTTGCATATGCAAGGCATGTTAGTTATTAAATGGTATCAAAGAGGAAAATTTTTGTGTGTCATGGCCTAGCTTGGGGCTAGGGATGCTACAATAAATTTGACTCTCTATAAGATTTGAAGATCTCCATTGAATATATCATAGATCTAAGAAGTCAAACACCATTAAAAGTCACTTGGGATGTATTTTGGGCAAGTTGTTATAACCCACATCTCTTAATACGAATTTGACATTGAAAGGCATCCTAATTTTGATGGGAGTCAACAAAGATAATGAAAACCATTTCTTAGGTTGGAAATCAGTTGTAATCACTATGGATTCATTAAATTCTCAAGTGGGTTTGATTAGATATTTGTTATTTTTTGTTTCAAGCAAGCTCATGTATAAAAGAGAGTTCCTTCTCCATTTTATGGGAGGACTCGTAGAGAACGAGTCCAATTTATTATGGCATATAATAAAGATCAGATTTTTAGTTCAATTTCTAATTTACTTAATTAGTTTATGTTGATGTAATTCAATTAGTTCGTTGCTCTGTTCTTGGGTGGCAAAGCCCATTCCACGAGAACAAAGCATTGTGCGATTCAATAGTTTTCCATTTTTGTGTTCATATTCGAGTACTTTTAATTTTGCAAGTATGATTTATTTTCTTGTCAGGTGTGGAGAGTTTTCATTTATGCAATAGCATTTCAATTCATAGATTAGTTTATCAAAGCTTGCCAACAATGAGAACTATGATTTATGGGAAGAGAAAGTGCCTACATCATGGCAAGAGATAACCCGGTGATAGCAAGGTCCCGGTAGAATGATCGTTGTTCAAGTACATAAACATTTGTTAAGAAGTGATTGAGCTAGTTTTGCATGTGTTCAACAAACTACGTAGCTTCATGTAGCTTTGATTCTCTGCTGATTGGTTTTCTGTTTTAATTAAAGTACATAGTTGTAAGCTTTTGATTCTTTATTGATTGATGTCGTAGTTACCTTTCCGTAGAATCATACTAGACAAACTAATACAAGATATGAATATGTAGCTCGCACATACAATGCACGACATCTCGCAAGCATTTGAACCCCGAGTTGTCAATTAGTGTATGAACTTCCTTGACTCTTTGTCTTTCTTTTAATAATAAAAAACCCAATTACTTTCATTCCTTTGTTTTTTACATAGTCTTTAAAATTTTCATATGGTCATGTCTAGCTCAAAAGAACTAGGGAAAAGATATTTCTTGAAAGGGTGTGCGAATAATATATAAAACATGTTGAAGTTCTCCATATCCTTTGCTTATTTTAGAAATAGAGACATAAAGGAGTCACTTTTCTTTCATTGGCATTTCGATGTAGCTTCTAATGACATTTTTGTATTATTTTTATAACCAAAACTGGGAAAATTATATTAATAAAAAAAAAAGGTTGTAGTAAAGCTATACAACACTAGTACATCCAACCGAAGTCTTCCAAAGTTAAAAAAGCAAAGCAAATCTTAACCAAAATATAGGGCAAACATATGTCTGTTGGCAAAATTTCCTAGTATCTAATACTAATGTGAAACTACCTAATATGTAAATAACTTTAAAAAACATAGTCTAATCAAAAGATGTGGTAGCTAGTAGCCTCTTCCAAGAATCCATATAAAGAAGGCCAATCATGAGCATGGGAGGAAGAATCATTTACAGATATATGTTGCCAAAATTCAGAGGTGCTTCTCCATCTACATCGGTTGCAATCAGGTTGCCTGGTTTGGTTGAAGAGCTGAGGAGGAGCAAGGAGGAATGCATCTACACTAAGAGGTAATTTCTTTGACGTAGTTCTCTCATTTCAATTAATAGATAAGTGGTTTCCCCCACAAATGTTTGTGTTATTTTCATAAATGTTAAGATCTGATTTATTTTTTCATAGATCAAGTTAGATCTAAGATAGATATAGGATTCTATTAATAAGAAGAATAGTAGGAAGGCATTTTTTGTCACTTGTGTGCAGGTAGCAGGTTGAACGATCTTGGAGATGGATCTTCGGGATTACACCAAGTAAGGATACACAAGGACAACCTTCAGGAAAAGGTATGCCATTCCAAAAACTCTTGGTATAAGTATGAATCAGATTGCTTGTTTCTAAGAGAACCATAAAAGTCTATCCAATTGTTTGTCTAGGATCAATAGGCAGATCCTTGGGAGATCTTACTATCCAATGGTGGGATTTTCTCCATAACAGAACTAGCGGCTCCATTAGGGAAGAATCTATGATTCTTCTTTAGTTTAGTTTCCCTTGCCTATTATCCCTTGTTCCTTGTCTTATATTTAGTTATTTTCTTCCTTGGTACTCCCTCAAATATTAGATCTCTTAGATCTGACAGATCTGAGTCAGATCTTTTTTTTTTCCAAATTATTTTGCAGTGTGTCACTAGTTACATTACTAATTTCCAATCATTAGTCGCTTGTTGCATGTCATATGTCCCTCGACACCCCCTTTAAGCCTTGAAAATTGCAAGATTTTTGGATTTCCTTGGCCAAATCTGGATATGTCTGATCTCAGGGATCCGTGATTGGTCTGCCCTTGGATCTTGTCTCTGGTTGAGTCCGTTTGTCACACATTGTGTCTTCAATTTAAGTTTGAAGTGTGTTTGTGTGGATTGCTTGGATTGCTTGTGTACCTTTGTTTGTTGTCTAGTGATCCATTGAAGTTGGGCAGTGCACCCTGTTATCGCGCAATTTGTACTTGTCCAAAAGGGAAAGGCTGATGGAGGGAAAATTGGTGTAACATGAGGTTGTCCTATCACTGTCACCTTAATAAGACACCTCTTTATATTTAGGGATGAAGCTGTTAGGGTCCTAACCTGCACATATGTAGAACAATATATTCGGATGTAATAAAGGTCAATATTAATAAGACCTTTCAATAAAATAGAATAAGGTAGATGTAAGAAGACCTAATAGAAGCTTCCGCTTCTAGAAGGATCTTCCTCTAGATGCTTCTTTTCATAGACATATTTAGTATAGATAGGATTCGAGGGTATGAGAACCCTAACTTGAATATTATTGTAATAGAGCTCTGCTCAACTGGAGGTTGCCCCCTCAAAGAGGCCCGTGAACATTGCTTTCTGAATCAAAGTGTTATTTCTGTTGTTATTCTTATATCATTTCAGTGCTATTGTGGTGATTATTTTGGTTATATTGTTGTTATTCTGCCATTTCTAGCATTTTATTTCTGTTCTGCATACTTTTTATATCTGGTATATTACAAGTGGTATCAAATCACTTTCCTTGGTAGAAAGTGTGGGTTAATTTTTTTTCCAGGGTAGAGACGTATTACGACGTCTTTAAGCCACAGAGATCTGTCGTTACACGCATAAACCCACGGTTGAGGGATTCATACATGCAGGAAATACAAGTGGTACTTAAGCGCACATCTGTTGGCCACCCTTGTAACCCTTGTTGGTACCCCTTCGAGTGGTAGTGCATCATACAACACATGTATACAGATCGGCCTAGATTACTTGAAGCCCTCTTTAGATAAATTGATCGACCGCTTGACTGCTATAGTGCCACCGAGAACCTGGGTAGTCGGGTAGTACGGTCTATCCTCCTTAGTTAGTGTCCTGAGATATTGGGCCGAGTACTACTGTTGGACCCCACACGTATATTAGAGAGCTATAGCACAGGGCAAACCATTGTCTATAGAACCCTTGAATACCTAACCCTTGGGGACAGAAACATAAACAAATTAAAGCAGACAGGATCTATTGCAGCATAACTGTGTTGAGGTTGCCAAATCACTACACATTTCTTACTGGTTAAGCATTTTGGGCATTTCATCACTTTGCCATTCTTTAGACCCGAATTATAGCTCTGCCGGTGGAAATTTTTTCCACCATTATTTGAGACCTATTCCATTGGATTCATCTCTTAGCCCATATCCGCATTCATACATATCATTTTTTGGCAAATTTTTTTTATCCACTAAGCCCTTTTGAACCCTCATCCTCATGGCCCATACCCAGGCAACCAAGACTTGGAAGCTTCCGGCTTCAATACCTTTACAATCTAGTCTCCCGCGAGGATAGCAGTGAAACACCTCGGTGTCAATGTTTGTGCATCATCAATACAACCATGCGGAGTCCTCGATGGAGGAAATCCAAACAAGGAAGGCGTCCCCACTTGACACGAATCGTCTTTAGTCACTTTTGCAAGATTCATATCCCTATAGATAACTCTTCCTCGACACCTCAAAGGCTGAAGATTGAACATTCCTCTCATTCCATAACTTTCAGCACCATCACTTTCAGCATGACCTACACACGTGAGTTGGATATGATAGAATTTGATGGCTCGGACCCCCCCGGTTGGGTAACCCAAATGGAACACTATTTCTCTTTATCACGACATTACGGATGACTTGGCCAAACTTGGTTATGGTGTTCTCCATCTAGATCAAACGTTGGCAATGGTGGCAATGGAGAAAAAATCCGCATCAAGGGTATATTTCTTGGAACCAATTTGTGAGCTTTATGAATAACTGACTGACACCAACCATTTGGGCTATTTGAAAAAGTTGAAACAATGGAACAATGGAAGACTTTATAGGCCTTTGAGTGCCTAGCTTTTAGGACGGTACATGTCGATGCTTTCGAGGGAGTGTATCAGGAGTGGCCTCAGGATGAGATTCGGTTATGTCACTCATGGCTGACTGAAGTTGGAGTTAATTTCTAAAAGAGGTAAAGAAGCACAATAGGTTGTATCTTCTCAAAGCTGAAAACCCTCCTTTATCCCTAAGCCCTCAACCGGTAAATCCCACTGCTCCCTACGCTTCACTAAGATCCAAATTGACCGGTACAGAAATGGTTTACGAGGCAGCCAACTCAAGGCCTTTGTTATAGTGATGATAAATATTTCTGAAGGCCTGAAGTGTAAGGAACAAAATATTTTTATGGCCATCTCAGGGGATATTTGAGGAAGAGGATGTTGAAACTCCCCTTGTGTTGAGTCACCTGAAATCACTGAAATAACCCCTCACTCAGACCCTCACGAAGTAGAACAGGTCATTTCCCTAAACGCTCTCACAGGCTTCTCTGCACCCCAAACCCTCAAGCTCATCGGTTACATCAAACATCAGAAAGTCATCGTGCCACAGGCACGTGTTAGAAGCACCATAATTTATTCATGTTGCATTGCCCAAGAAACTCATTTTGCTACATCCATGTAGTGTAATTTCCAAATCATGATTGCCAATGGTGGTTCCATGAAATGTGGAGGCGTTGTGAAAATGTGAGTCTCTAAATTGGTCACTACCACGAAATCTCATATGTTTCTGCTCGACATGGGCGGTTGTGACATTGTGTTGGAGTGTGACGGCTGGAGACTTTGTGTCCCTTTCTCATGGATTTTAAAGAATTAGCCATACCACAATTTGACCGGGAGAATACCAATATAAATTCCAAAAGATATCATCGTCCGATTCCTATAAAGAGATCATTAGTTCCCATCGCATGGAAAAGGCTGCTCAAAAAGAGGTCATTACGGTGTTATTGCCCATCTCCATGCCATACAAGCAACAAAATTGCTCGGTGCCTGAACTCCAAGCAATCCTTTCTAAACATCAAGTGGCCTTTCACTCCCCAAGAGACTTCCTCTTTCCCATGGTGTTCATGATCATTCCTTCCCCTTGTCCTGAGCTTCCTCACAATATCAGTCCATTATCGTCACCCCTTTTCCCAAAATGAGATTGAGAAAATGGTCGAGGAACTCCTTAATGCGGCGTTATCCGTAGTATGAGACCCTACTCTTCTCTGTGGTCATGGTCTTGAAGAAGGTTCATGGCGAATGTCCTGACTAGTGCCTCAAAAACTTACCATTAGAAACCAATTTCCCATTCACGTCATTGATAACCTCACGGATAGAATTGGTGGCCCAATTCTGCTTAAACTTGATCTTCGTTAGGACTGCCACGGATATGTATGAAAGACATTTCCAAGACTACCTTTAGAACTCCTTGAGAGACCCTTTGCAGCGGTTTTGGTCACGCCCTTTGGCCTGTGTAATTCCCCTCCACCTTCCAAACCTCATGAATCATGTCTTTTGCGTCCTTTTCTCCATCATTTTGTCTTAGTTTTCTTTGATAGTATCCTCATCTATAGAAAAAGGCTACGAGACCTGGCTCATCTTGCTCATGTGGATGGGAGTTCTCCATCTACTCTCTGACACCATCTTTTCCAACGATTACAAATGTGCTTTTAAGCCTCATAAGTATAATACTTACAGGTCATCACAGTTCGCGAAAGGCAGGTGTCAAGGTGAATCCTAATAAGATTGAAGCTATGCAAGGCGGGCCGCAAAGACTATCTAAGTATCTTGCGTGGATTTGTTGAACCACCCGGGGGCATTATGCCAAGTTTGTTAAGAATTATGGAAAGATTGCAACACCTGCCACTGCTCTCCTAAAAAAGAAACTTTCACTTGGACTCAGCCCATTTGCTCAAAGCGTTTGAAACTATGAAGATGGCCATACGTACCACTCGATCCACGACCTTCCCCGATTTCACAAAGGCGTTTGTGTTGGAATGTGATACCTCCCGAGGGAAAAGAATTCCCAGTGTTGTCCTTATGTAAGAGGGTCGAACTTTGGCCTTCTACAAACAACTATCGAAGAAATCGATCAAATCAATTTTATGAAAAGAAAATGTTGGCTATTACTGCATCTGCCTTGATCATTGTACCCTTATCTATTGAGGGAAACATTTCAAATAAAGACGGACCATCAAAGCCTCAAGTATTTTTATGGAACAGCGTATTTTCCTCCTTGAGAAACAAAAATGGGTGACCAGCTCTTTGGATATGATTCCCGAAAAGCGAGGATCATTTTACAAGAAGAGCAAAGACAATAATGATTTAGCGGATGCACTTTCCCAAAAATATGAAGATGAAGGATCCCTTTTTTCTCTTTCCTTCATTGTACGGATTGGCTCCGATGGTTAAGCCAAGTATGGCTACAAGATCCCAAAAGTTAAAATATGATCCAACAATTGCGGTCCAATGCTCCAGCTTCCCTAGGGGTACTCTTGGCTCCATGATGAGCTTGATACAAAGGCGTTTGTATTTATTAACAATGAAAGCAAATCCGATACTTTAGAAGCTTCATGCTACCACCCACGGCGGAGGAGCACTCGGAGTTCACAAAACCATAGCCGAGGGGTGAAACGTTCGTTTTCTGGATGGTATGAAACATGACATCCATAATTTTGTCGCGGAATGTGATGTGTGCCAATGCAAAAACGAAATAGTCGGAAATCTCAGATTTCTAGCGCTTCCAATTCCACTGCTATTTGGAAGGATATATCAATGGATTTTCTAACAAACACCAAATTGGGAAATAAATCAGTCTTTATTATGCACATTTTAAATATTTCGCACCGTTTTACAACATCCCGGTGAAACCAAATTTTCATGGACGGGGTCTTCAAGCTTCATGGCATCTCGCAGCACTATATTGTTTCTGATTGTGACCAACTTTCACAAGCAATTTTGGCGGGATTCTTCCTTCTGAGGCACCAATTGCATCTCGGCACGGCTTATCATCCTCGGTACGTTGGTCAAATGGAAGTTGTCAACAAGTGTTTTGGAAACATATTTGGTGTTTTGCATCCAATAGATAAAATTAGTGGCTCAATGGTTACCACTAGCTAAGTGGTGGTACAACACTTCATACCATACAACTACCGCATGATTCCACGCTTTTGAAGTGGTATGAATGAGGAAGCCACTGCTTTAATTCTCTCACATGCCAGTTGCCTCGAGAAGGTCCAGGTTGACCCGAAGCCTTGATTCGAGAGGCTATTCTTCAAAGAGAATTTGGTCATGTACGAATAAGCGGAAGCAACAAAGCGGATCGAATTAAGCTCACGAGCGTCAATTCTGAAGGATGAGATTGTTTAGCCGGCTACGAGCCTGAAGCGAACTTTCCTCAAGGCTGATCATTGTCAAAATCTAGTGCCCAGATTTTATGGTCCGTATATAGTTCTCAAGCATGTTGGACAAGTAGCCTATCGGTTATCTTTTTACTTTGATCATTCGAAGCTACATCTATTTTCATGTTTCGTAGCAAAGAAGGTGATTGGAGATAGAAGTGCCAGTTCAAAATAACCTTCCAGAGTTAAGTGAAGAAGGATCCATTTTGGCTACATCCACAAGTAGTTTTGGACCGAAATTGGTCGCCTTTGCGTCCAGAACCATCAAGGAAGTACCTAGTCACAGAGGTGGGTTTACTTGGAACCAACTGCCATTACGCAACAAGTTTTCATCTCGAAGCCTTTGAGGAAAGGCTATTTTAAGAAGGCGGACATATTGGGGTCTATTAACCATGGGTGAACAATATGTTTGAATGTAGTAAAGATTAATATTAATAAGACCTTTTAATAAAATAAAATAAAGGCGGATAACTGAAGACCTAATATAAGCTTAAACTACAGAGGATGTTCCTCTAGATGCTTCTTTACAGTAGACATATTTTGAAAGTACAAAGCTTCCGCTTCTAGAAGGATGTTCCTCTAGATGCTTCTTTTGATAGACATATTTAGTATAAATAGGATTTGAGGGTATGAGAACGCTAGCTTGGATATTATTATAATAGAGCTCTGCTCAACTGGAGGTTGTCGCCTCGAAGAGGCCCGTGAACATTGCTTTCAGAATCAAAGTGTTATTTCTGTTGTTATTCTTATATCATTTCAGTGCTATTGTGGTGATTGTTCTGGTTATATTGTTGTTATTCTGCCATTTCTAGCATTCTATTTATGTTCTACATACTTTTTATATCTGGTATATTACAGAAGCCCAGGGCAGATGTACCCGATGACCTAGGGGTTTGAGAAAGAAAAGGTGAAGTATCGTGAAAAGTTATCCCCTCTCACAATCACACCAATCAGAAAGTCCCATAGTTTTAACAAATGAAGCAATGATATGCTTAAGTATACCTTCCCAGAACAAAGCAACAAGAAAACACTATTTTTTGCAAGTAAAATTTGATGTTAGTGCTTCACAAAATCTTGGACTTGTCAATGAAAACAATAAGTTGATACAAGATCAAGCAAACATAAATTATATAACATCAATGTATATATCATGATGGCTTCACAATCAATGCCTTAAATAAGCTTCAAAATGACCAAAAATGATAATCTAACAATAACAATATACTAGCGCTTGTTAGAAGCTAATCATGCAATGTAAAAATCAACTTTAGTAATTGCTTTTAGGAGCTTTTACTGCTGTAATAATTGGTTGTAGCTCACTTTTGTAACAACAACACGAATTTTAGTAGATTAGCCTAATCTAGGGTTAGGAAAGGTTAGTAAATAGTTCGAGGTAAAAGATTTAAGGGTTGTTCTCATCAATCAATCAAATATAAGGTCTAGATCAATGTATTTAGGGCTAATGGAGTCACTTTTTGCAGCAACAATCTTGAAGGAATAAAATGATAATGTGTGAGCTAAGAACAAGAGGGATGATGGTTGAGGTGTTGGTAACCCAAGGCCTCAATCAACAATCCCTAGAAGGAAAACAACTACTAGGAAGTAGGTACCCTAGGCCCGATCGGTTTTCCTCCTTCTTTAGATCAAGCTTGAGATAAACAAAGGCTTGATTAAGCAAATGATGCTAGAGTGCTACAATGGTAGGGCTCTAGCACAATGCTTCATAGGATAAGCTTTCTAGCAAAATTTAGTAGGTGAAAAGCTATTAAGGCAAGGACAATAACATGTGCTTGATCTCCTAGGGTTTGAGGCTAGCAATTTCATAATCTTAGTAAAATGCAAAGTAAATATACTATAACCATTCAAAGGAAAGAAGAATTGCAGGAATTTACTTACATTCACCAAGAATAATCTTGGAAATAGCCTAGTTGAAAACTTTCCACCAAGAAAATGCCCAAAAAACACCAATATAAGCCTCCTCCAGGAGTTGTGCACCACTTAATTTAGGCCAATAAGCCTTAAAGAGGCCGAATTTCAGACCTCACTTGTGTGAGTGAAAGAATGATGAAAAAATACAAGGGACTTTTCCCTTATTTATATAATTCAAATGACCTTTAATTCTAAATTAGGTCAAAATAGGTCGACATGGCCAGTTTACATGAAAAATCCAATTTTACACAAATTTGTCAAATAAAACCCTAATTTTAGCATTTTAGGGTGACGTCATGCCCCTCCTAGGGTGACGTTAGCCTCCTTGCTAGAACATTAGACCTCAAAGTGAAACGTTGGGGCTCAAACCCCTCTGGAACTGCCACACGTGCCAACCAAAGCCGTCCTCAAGCTGGATACCTCAACTGGGTGACGTCAAGGGCCTTCAAGGGCCAACATCATGGTGGGACGACAAGACCCCCCTGGGTCCAGGCCTGCCAAGCTATCTCTGGTGAAACGTCTTCCTCTCTCTCTGGTGTAAGCCTCTCGTGTATGTTTGCCCCTGGCTGGGGTCTCAACATCCATTTGGTGGGATTTATCCCTATGGAGGTCTGAGCTAATCATCTCCCCATATGTACATGTCCATCAGGCATGATCCTACGACAACAACAAGTATGCCCTCCATGGGCTCATAAGTCACAAGGATCATAGCAATATCAATCACATATAATAATCAGGTTACCCAAACATGTGCATAAAACCCCCCTTGCCCAGACAAGTGCTCAAAGACGTTATGCTATTCTACAAGACAGGTTTGGAGAGGATTTCATGACGTCCTATTGGGATAATCCCCCTTAGATGTGGGATGTTTCCAGGTGAAGACCAATCTAGGTCATGTAAGTGTATGAGATGGTATGGGGATGTTTGGGCAAAGGGTGCAGTGATGACAGGGAAATGTAGGGCTTACCTGTGGGTGCCTTTGAAGAGGGTGAGCTGCACCTTGTCACATATGCAAATGTTTCCCAACCCATTCAATGCCTTTTTACTTTTTATCTTATTGCTTTTTCTTTCAAGAGAATAGCTGGAGGACACTGCCCTCACGTGGTGACCAGTGGTGACAATGTTACCCACAAGAATTTCACGGAGATGAGAAGGCTAGCTTGTGATGAGACACCCTTTCCCTTGGCTATGCTACCAAGATCCACTACCCTAGTGTGGTGACCAGTTGAATGGTAGTGTCATACTGCTACATGCCCATGGACCGAATAGGTTGGCTCGTGATGAGACCCCCCAATCCTCCAACTAGGTCTTGAGTTTATTTATTTTATGGGTCCCTCCTTTTTCTTACTAAGAAGCCTTTTATTTCTTTCTCGGGGATCCCTGGGCGAAGCATCTGAAGTTTTTTCTCTTTTGGCTTTTATCTTTTGCCAGCTACTTTTACCCTCCGGGCCTTTAGCCCCTTGTTCCCACAAGGCAAGGTACAACCCTTTGCTAGCTTGGTAAACCCAATGCCCAAACCAATGCAGGGGATAGATGAGAGGGAAGATGATGAAAAGTGATAAGTATGGTGGAAATGGACGATGACTTTTCATGAACCCACCCAGTGACAACTCACTCCTAAGGGAACCAACTTGCTAGGGCATTATGTCATTCCCCCAAGGTATGGACAAGTCAAAAGGCATAAAGTCCAAGCACACGTCGTGAAGCAAAAGAGAATTAAATGCACATATTCAAGTGTTTTGAGAATCAGAGTGACACATACCATGATACCCAGACTCATTACCTCATGGAGCAGGACCCACTGCTACTTCAAAACTAGGTCGATGGGATGGATGTTGTTGTTGTTGACAGAATGGAGGCGTTGAAGAAGAAGGATGGTCCCTCCAAGGCCAAGCTCAAATCAATATGGCTCTTGGTACTCCATGTCCAGGACCCGTGGGCCTCGAGACATAATCTCCTTAGTTATCCCTAGGATAGGGGATAACATCTGGCTCCAACTCGGGGACATGTGCTCACTGTAGAGCGCATGAGAACCTCAACATGTCTGGCATGATATGCGACCTTCTAGATCTCAACAAGATTTATTAGCAATCATTTGGGGTGGTGATACCCATGGCTCATATATGATACGATGAAATATAAGTAAGCAATCATATATATAAATGGAAATACAACTATTCTAGCATGAAATGCAGATAGTATATACAATGAATGAAAAATGCCTACCTACGTAACTCTACTTAGCTGTTGGTTGAATGCTAGGTGTAGTCAAATAATTAATGAAACCATCCAAGCAACGTCACATAATACCTGCCTATGTGCTTCATCATAAACCAAAACAGTGATAAGTCAAGCACAAAAATATCATGAGTTAGAAAATGTATTGTACCATCAGAAATTGTAAAGTCTAGCTCATGGAGGCGGGAGGGAGGGACAAAATCATGCTAATTCACACCTTTAGGAAAGTGGTCAATCCATTTCAAAAAGGGATCGTGAAAAATCAAAGGTTCAATAGACCGACTGAAAGAGTCTGAAGGTTGGTTACCTTAGATGTCTTCACAATCTGTGGTTTGGGAAGGGACTAGCAAGGACCTAGAAGATGACCGACAAATTCTTAAGGGAAGGCTGAAAGACTGAGATGACAGACTTCTTCTTGAGGTATTCAACCTACCCTTGAAATCTAGGCTTTGCCTTAGAGGAAACTTAAAACAAAGGACATGCTTCCCAACTACACCTTTAATGACATAGTCAGATAACATAGTTGAAGGGAGCTGGAAAACATTATCACATGGATCCTTCTCTGGGCAAACGATGTCCTTACCTCTATCAAGATCTGAGCACAATGGTGGTTGATAATATTCTTCAAGGAATAAATCCAAGTGCTCAAATGAACAATCATGAAAGTCCTCAAGGTATGACCGAAAATTATTAGGAGAGCATACCATCAGGTCATCCTTGGGTATCTGAAAAAAAATTGTAATCATGTCATGTCCTTGTTGCCAATTGTCAATTTTATTAGTAACTTCATGTGATAATGGTAAATGCAACTTTTGAAAATGACCCTCAATGTCGTAAATGGGATCCCCATCATATCGAATCACATCCCATTTACGCTTCTCGACATGTATGAATTCATCAATATTATCAACAAAGTCATCATCTTCATCACAACATGAATGGGTTAAAACATCCAACACTTCTTCACTTTCCACATCATAAGATATAGAATCATTAAAAATTTGGAAAGGGAAATAACTCACCTTGCTTACTTCTTCATGTGCAGGAGCTTCAAGTATTTGGATAACTTCATCAAATGGAAGACTTGCTTCTACATCTTCAACTTTATAATATAGAGGATCTAGATTTCCCAAGGGTTCCATTTCTCCCTCATTCTCTGAATCATAGAATAAGGTATTATCAAAAACCTGAAAAGGAAAGTGACTAACCTCATCCTCTTCTTCTTGTGCAGGAAAAATGGGATTTTGGATGGCTTCATCAGAGGGAGGAGAACACATCAATGCTTCATCATCGTGTTTGATATCTTCAGGCCCTCACTCTTCAACCACCTCTTCATTCTCCTAGGAAGAAGGATGAGTAATCCCCTACTCTTCCTCATGGGATTGGAAGACCTCATTAGGATCCTTCTCCTCAACCTCTTGTTGGTCACTGATTTGTTCCCCTTCTTCTTGGAAATTATCAGTAAAGGTCTCAAGGGAAACTAATCTCTCCAAACTAAGAGCATCTGGGGTAAAGAGGTGTCGTTCATTGGACAAGGAGATGTTTGCCTCGATTTCTTTAGCCATGTTATGAGCTTCATGAAGTGTTTTTTGGTTCTTTTTACTGAGGGGAAACCCTAAATGCACTAAGAGTGCATTGGTATAGAGATAAACGAGGTACTTGTCCTTAGGATGATGGCTTCCAGGAATTCGAAATAGCAGGTCCTCAAACCTATCTTGTAACTCTCTGAGAGTCTCATTCTCAGTTTGCTTTATATGCTTGAGTGTTTTTAATAGTATTGGGATGTCTTCCAACTTAATACCCCATCGTTTGAGAAAGGTTTCTTCCAATTGGTCCATGGATGTGATGCTAGCATCAGGGAGGTCGTCATACCACTCCCTAGCATTTCCATGAAGAGTGGCAGAGAAGAGTTTCATTGCCAAATCTTCAACATCATCACTAATAGGGTGGAGTTGAAAGAAACCCCAAAAATCACCGATGTGATAGTCGACTCTATCTCCATAACTACCAGTGAATCTAGGGAGCCATTTTTCATACTTAGGGGGCATTTGCCTAGGGTATCCCGGGATTTTACACATGTCTAAGGGTTTGAAATTTCTCGGGTCCCATTGAGAAGTCATGGTTGGTTTTTTCATTACTGGAGTCACCAGATAATTTTCTTGAAATTATCAAAGGGATGAGGGGATCACCCTAAGTGGAGTCGCCAGGTAAGCTTTGTAAAGTAAAAGTTTTTGAGGAAAGGCTTACTGAAAAGTGTCGTCTTTGAGGAGAATTGACTGAGTGTTCCCCGGAAGCGACACCAAAATGTTATCGCACAATTTGTACTTGTCCAAAAGGGAAAGGCTAATGGAGGGAAAATTGGCGTAACAGTAGGTTGTCCTATCACTGTTAGCTTAATAAGACACCTCTTTCTATTTAGGGATGAAGCCCATGGGAGACATCCCTGGTGACCTGGGGGTTTGATAAGGCAAAGGTGAAGTATCGAGAAAAGTTATCCCCTCTCACAAGTCACACCGATCAGAAAGTCCCAAAGTTTTCACAAATGAAGCAATGATATGCTTAAGTGTACCTGCCCAGAACAAAGCAACAAGAAAACACTATTTTTTGCAAGTACAATTTGATGTTAGTGCTTCAAAAAACCTTGGACTTGTAAATGAAAGCAATAAGTTGATACAAGATGAAGCAAACATAAATTCTATAACAATAACAATATACTAGCACTTGTCAGAAGCTAATAACAATATAAAAATCAACTTTAGTAATTGCTTTTAGGAGATTTTACTGATGTATAAATTGGTTGTAGCTTACTTTTGTAACAACAACAAGAATGTTAGTAGATTGGCCTAATCTAGGGTTAGAAAAGGTTAGTAAATAGTTTGAGGTAAAATATTTAAGGGTTGTTCTCATTAATCAATCAAATATAAGGTCTAGATCAATGTCTTTAGGGCTAATGGAGTCACTTTTTGCAGCAACAATCTTGAAGGAATCAAATGATAATGTGTGAGCTAAGGACAATAGGGATGATGGCTAAGGTGTTGGTAACCCAAGGCCTCAATCAACAATCCCTAGAAGGAAAACGACTACTAGAAAGTAGGTAACCCTGGGCCCTAGCGGTTTTCCTCCTTCTTTAGCTCAAGCTTGAGATAAACAAAGGCTTGATGAAGAAAATGATGCTAGAGTGCTACAATGGTAGGGCTCTAGCACAATGCTTCATAGGATAGGCTTTCTAGCAAAATCTAGTAGGTGAAAAGCTATTAAGACAAGGACAATAACATGTGCTTGATCTCCTAGGGTTTTAAGCTAGCAATTTCATAATCTTAGTAAGATGAAAAGTAAATATACTATAACCATTCAAAGGAAACAAGAATTGCAGAAATTCACTTACATTCACCAAGAATAATCTAGCAAATAGCCTAGTTGAAAACTTTCCACCAAGAAAATGCCCAAAAAACACCAATATAAGCCTCCTCTAAGAGTTGGGCACCACTTAATTTCAGCCAATAAGCCTTAAAGAGGCCGAATTTCAGACCTCACTTGTGCGAGTGAAAGAATGATGCAAAAATACACGAGACTTTTCCCTTATTTATACAATTCAAATGATCTTTAATTCTAAATTAGGTCAAAAAAGGCCGACATGGCCAATTTACATGAAAAATCCAATTTTACACAAATTTGTCAAATAAAACCCTAATTTTAGCATTTTAGGGTGACATCACGCCCCTCCTAGGGTGACGTTAGCCTCCTTACTGGAACATTATCCCTCCAAGTGAAACATTGGGGCTCAAAACCCTCTGGAACTGCCACACATGCCAACCAAAGCTGTCCTCAAGCTGCATTCCTCAATTGGGTGACATCAAGGCTCTGAATGATGACGTCAAGGGCCTTCAAGGGCCAACATCACGGTGGGAGGGCAATACCTCCATGGGTCCAGGCCTGCCAAGTTGTCTCTGGTGGAATGTCCTCCTCTCTCTCCGGTGCAAGCCTCTGGTATATGTTTTCCCCTAGCTGGGGTCTCAACATCCATCTGGTGGGATTTAGACCTATGGAGGTCCGAGCTAATCATATCCCCATATGTACTTGTCCATTGGGCATGGTCTTGCAGCAACAACAAGTACGCCCTTCATGGGATCATAAGTCACAGGGATCATAGCAATGTCAATCACATCTAATAATCAAGTTACCCAAACATGTGCATAAAACCCCCCTTTCCCAGAAAAGTGCTCAAAGATGTTATGCTATTGTACAAGCCAGGTTTGGAGAGGATTTCAGGACGTCCTATTGGGCTAATCCTCCTTAGATGTGGGATGGTTCCAGGTGAATACCAATCTAGGTCATGTAAGTGTATGAGATGGTATGGGGATGTTTGGGCAAAGGGTGCAGTGATGACAGGGAAATGTA
>SNQJ01S0059810.1:42511-52935 GCA_010110895.2 Picea sitchensis | reverse complement strand
GAATACATCAATCAAGTGCTCATCTGGAATATTGGTTACCTTTATATTCAATCTTTGGAAGTTCTCAATGTGCTCAATAACTGAACCCTTTTGCTTGAGATTTATCAATTGGATAAAGAAGGTATTGCTCTTTGTATCCTCATAGTGTGCTATCATTTATTCCATGAAAATTTTCCAAGTGATGAGTGATTTGCAATAACAAACCCATCGATACCATACAAATTGATTAGGTTATAAATATAAAGAAGCAATTCGTACCTTTTGTCTATGTGGCACTTTATGGAGATCAAATAATTGCTCCATCTAAAGTATCCATGTGATTGGGTCCTTGCCATCAAACTTCCTCATATAAATCTTAGGAATGTGGTTGGTATTCAAACCAAAGTTGGATTTTCTCCATTCTTCATTCGCCTTCCTTGTGTCCTCATCATGAATTTCATGGGATGCATTTTCACTTTCAGGTGTCTTTTCTGTTACGAAATTTTTCAATACTTCCATGATCTCCCCTTTTAAAGCATCTATTTTAGTATCCAACTTAGCTTCCATTGAATCCATCTTAGTATCCAGCTTAGCTTCCATTGAATCCATCTTATTTTGTAGTTCATTTATGTCCCTACGCATTTCTTCACCTTCATCAAGGTTCNCACCTTCATCAAGAGTTCAAGTAGGATTTTCTAGAGGCTTATTTGGTGAAGAAGTTCCCTTTTTGGGTGGCATGTTGGCCAAGTATCACTTTTGAACCTTGATTTTGAGGTGGTTCTGCTAGACAATAATTGTTCTATTTTATCTCCCACGTTTCGGCCCTTCTAGGTATGAAACTTTCTTTTATATATTTATCTGATATTTCTTCTCTGCAATGACACAGGTCTGATCAAAATTGGATGTGCCAAGTGGGATTTATAGTAACTTCCCCACAACTTGTTGATTTTTGTCCTTTCCAGGAGACCTCACTTGTATAGTGTGCCCCACACAAAATAATTGATATAAAATTCTAAAACTCGCACCAGAAATATTACAAACTATCCATGATCCAATGAAACTAGTCCCATGCAATTTGGATACTCTAGAAAGAAGTTATGATTGTTTTACCTGGAACACCTTCTTGAGACTAGTCAATAGGACTAGTCAGATAACCTATCTTACATAGGGTGTATATACAAATTTAAGATGAACCAGAAGTTGAACCTTTTACCATAGATACCTTACAAATTTATGTAAATAGCCTCCATATTTTAGGTTCTGAAACGTTACAGAAAAGTTTTTATAGTGAAAATTCCACAATGACTCAGTTCAGGATGATTCCAGAACCCTATCTTGTATAGGTTGTATCTCCAAAATTATAAGGCCTCGGGAGCTGAATTTTTAACCCAATGTACCCTGATCCGTCTAATAAATATCCTCCAAGTCGTTCTTTTTGAAACGTTGTAGAAAAAAATTTATAGCGAAAATACCAAGGTGTCTCAGATGTAATAGTGAAACCCCAAGACCTTGAGCTCTGATACCATATGTTAAGAACCAAATATCAATATAGCATAGAAAATCCTCTGAAAAAGTACTCAACGCCTTGAAAAAGAGATAATTTAAGATAATAATCCTCTTCTAGGGGGAAACCTCCTTTTACCCCACTTAAATGTTCAAGTACAAGATGATTCAAAATGAAAATGTCTCCTTGCTATATATAGGAGACTAGGAGGTATAATTACAACTAATGGCCTAAATCCGACATAAATAAAATAACATTACTAATATAATATGCCCCAATTAAGGGGTAATGAGCCAATATTAGGGCTTAACATAATCCTTATCCCTTATAACCTAAGCCCCACCAATCTTCTAAAACCTATAAAATCTATAGATTGTCATACCTATTATTGATAACGTCCCCAACTGATAACTATAATTCCCAACCCATGTAATCATAAGAAACCTTAACCCTTATGCTTATATACCCTTATAACCCTTAACCTCTGACATATGACCTTATAACCCTTAAACCCTATCATGATCAACCCCTAACTCTTATAATCCTTAACTCAAGTAATCATTATAACACCTAATGGATTTAACTGTTATTACCCATGTTCTACCTAATTGTTATAATGTATAACAACCATAACCCCTAACCTCTATTGTGTCCATCCCATGTAACATCTAACCCAAAACCCATTTAATGTATATAACCAATAATCCATAACACTTATATTCATTAACCCTTGATACCCCCAACCCTTATAACTACTAAAAGTATTATCACTAGAGTCCTTAATCCTTCTAACACCTAATGAATATAAACCCTAACTAACTCATTATACCCAAATCTTAAAAATCCTATGATGACTAGCAAGTATAAGCTCTATAACCCTTAAAACCTATAAATCCTAACCCCTAGTATAATGAACATCCATTGTAATTTCTATCACCACTAACAAATATAACCTGTAAACTTTATAATACCTTGCTTGTATAATGGATAAACCTTATAATTTCCATAATCATATAAACCCCCATTCTCATAGCCCCCGAGACATTTAATCCCTAACTCATTTAAATCTCAACCCTTAGAATCATTGTCTCCCTCTACTCTTAACCTATATGACCTTTAACCCTTAAACCATTAACCCATATAACCTATAACACCTAGCAACTAACAATTACAATTAATAAAACTTAACAACTAATCCCTAATTGCTAACAATATTAATCAATATCACCTTTAATTCATAACCAATATAGCCTCTAACTAACCCTAACAACCCATATCAACATTAAATAGTATAAATACTAATCCAAACCTATAAACCCCTACCCTTATGACACCTATAATCTCAACTAACTTATATAACACCTAAAACCAACATAAATCCCACCCCCCAACCATTATCCCTCATAAATTTTGTAACTCCTAACATCAAGATATTTATAACCTCATGCCCCTTAACATTTATATCCATTATCCACTATAAATCCTAACCCATATAACCTCCAAAATGTCTAATAACTAATAACTTATTGCTATATATTCATAATCCTTGATTCCGATAACATTTATCACACAAAACCCTTATCCCTATAACGACTAATTTCATCTAAAGCACTATCACGATTATCCCATATGGCTCATACCACTACTTACTAGTATAACCACTAATTAACTCTTATAACCTCAACCCATTATAATTGTATAACCTGTAGCACTTATAATGCTTAAAGTTCATAATTCATAAGCCCTACTATTTGTTACCCTTAACCCATATAAAATTTAACCCTTATAACACCTAGCACGTAACTCCTATAACATGTAACCCCTAACCCTTGTAAAAAATATAACCCCAATCCTTAAAATGATTAAACCCTATAAATGTAAACCACTAACTCTTATAACTTATAAGATTCTAACTTCCATAACCTTATAATCCTTAACCATTATAACATCGACCCTACCTGATTCCCAACACCTATAAAATCTGTAGAAATTTATCTCTATTATCCCTTACATCTCCAACCCCTATCACACCCAACCCATGTAATATTAGGAAACATTAACCCTGATGACTATTAACCCATTATACCCAACCCTTAAATAATAATAGTAATAATAATAATAATAAGAACAACAACAATAATAATAATAATAACTATAACGATATATATTTTAAGTTCACGTCCAAGCCAAGCACCAAATTGGTGTATGAGATACCCTTATTTGTGGGACAAGGTAACCCCTCAGTGCAATGATTTGATTGCTAAAATCTACAGACATGTGCATATCCTACCCCCCTCTGGATTTGGAGATGTTACCTCCAAGAAGGAAACATGTGTTCTTAACAATTAGGCCCACTCAGGTTGTACTCCTATGACCATTAACAAGTATACCCACTATAACCATTAGAACCTATAGCTCCTAACCCCTATAATGAACATTTATCATAATCACTATCACCACTAACAAATTTAATTCCTAACCTCTATAATACCTTACCTTAATCCTTATAATTTACATAATCATGTACTAAATCCAAGTTACCATAAATCCTAAGACATTTAACCCCTAACTCATTTAAAACATAACCATTATGATCATTATGACCCTCTACTCTTAACCTTTATCACCCTTAACCCTTAAACCATTAACCAATATAACCCAACACCTAGCCACTAACAACTATAAATACCAAACCCTAATTTATAGCAATAATAATCAATATTTCCCTTAATCTATAACCAAGATAGTCTCTAACTAGTCCAGAAACCCTCCCATATTGTTAAGGCATGTGAATAGTCTATCCATGTCAAATTTCAATGCATTCAGAAACAGTTTGAAAATATTTCAACATTGGCGCCATTCACAGGTCACTGTTGCCCGTGTCTAGTCCTAGTACAATTTCCTTGTAAAATTTGTATAGGATATTTGGAGAATGATAATTTTGAAGGTGCTAGGCCTATTCCTACACACCAAGAACATATCACCTCTCATTGAAAATCTATGTATTGATCCCTTTTAGTTTTGGGTTGTTAGTATTTTCAATTGAAAGCACCTTTCAATATAGTCAAAGTTCAATTAATGTCTCTTGTTACTGTAGGGTTATAAATGCTCATGATCCCAATGCCCATATGCCTCCAACCTTGTGATCTAATGATTGTTGGGTGACAACTGTCATGAAGGGTTATGACTAAGACTAGGGGCAACCTTCAATTCAAGGCTAGGAATGACCAGGCCCACATCAAGTGAAGGAAGAAAATTAAAAAGGTACATGTGTTGTCCCATTCCATGTCAACAACAATGCATCCATTCACTCGGAACACTAAAACCCGACAAATTGATGACTCCACTAAATTAGGGTTTATGGTTTACATGATGAATTGATGATGGAATAAAGTGGGTGTGTGAGTCAAATTTGAGTCCAGAAACCCTCCCATGTCGTTAAGGCATGCAAATAGTCTATCCATGTCAAATTTCAATGCATTTAGAAATAGTTTGAAAAATTTTCAACGTTGGCTCCATTCACAGTTTGAATTGATGATGGACATACCTACATCATTGGTATGATTAGGAGGAGTCACGTAGAGATCCTCTTGGTTTCGAGAACAATTCATTCTTTACTAAACAGGGGAAACCACGTGAAAGTGGAAGCTCTAATTATGCCCCCCCGCTCACATCACTCTCAATTTCCCCATATTACCTAATTTGAAATTCTAAAGAACATGTATCATATACTATATTATACAAAATAAAAACATATGAAGATCATATAAAAGATATAAACACATACCTCTTCTTTTCAACAATTAAATATCAATCATCTTCTTCTTCATCTAGATCAACATCTGTATTAGGATCTAGTTCAAAATCGATATTGGTGAAAGGATCATTCCTATCAACATCATCATCAACGCCATTTTTGCTAATATAGTTATCAATATCGTCAATGATATCGTCATCTCCTACATTTGGATGATCCACTTCTTCAACTTCATTGTCTGACACATCGACTACATGAGGCACATGCTCTTGATTTGCATAATCACGATCTTCTTACTCGTTATTATATTCATCCTCAACTACATGATTATATTTTACTGGTCTTCCTCTTGGATCATATCTAACAACGTATGACCAACCTTATTTACTAGGTACCTCTGAGTAAAATACTTTCTCACATTGACTTGGAAGAACATAAGGCTCTATATCCAGTTCAAATGCCCTTGTATTAATCATGGTAAATACATTATCATGCTCAATAACAATTCTTTCAGGATCACGTTCATGCATCTATAGCCTGTACCATTTAACCTCAAACAAAACTATTTTAAAGGAATTAAAATCACACTCAATTATATCCTCCAAATGGCCATAGTACCTATTCCCAGTTTCTTCTGGATTTCTGACACTTCTAGAGGAAATTTTGGTGACCTTAAACACTACAGTTATCCCACAATCTGAGGTTTTCATCTTATCATCTAACATTTTGATACAAAATTTACAACCATTACACGACATAGCCTTGTGATGTTTCAACTGCAACATAGACAACAACTAAAAAATAAATTGCCAATTAATAATCCTCATATAGGACTTACTAAATATATATTTCAAAAGTTAAACAAACCAAATACATTGAAAAATTGGGAAAAAACTAGGAAAATGTGGGTAAAAAATTTAACTTGCTTGTTTATCTTTTAAACCAAAGGCTAAATCAACTTCCCTTGATGTAATATCAGGAAATTTATCTCAATGACGATGTGTTGTTTTAATCATATTACTCACCCCTTCCCATGATAACCTACCAAAGTATTTTTCAGTATATTCTATCCAATGCTCCATCCAATCAAGGTTGTTTACAATGTATAAATGTAAAGAATCCCACTCTCAAGCAACTATATGATATCGTAACAATTTAATATCATTAATTATCTATTGTTAATAAAGGAATAATTTAATAAATGTGTAATATATTAAATCTATGTCAACATCTAATAATTACCTTTCACAATCCTTGTTTTACCTTTCCCCAATCGGACCTCCCCTTCAAATTTGTTGATGGAGTCGAGATTCCAAATGCGAGGCACATTCATATTTTTTGCTAATTTAGGTAGATATTGAGTAATATACACCATGCATTGATATACCATATATTCTTCAACCATAGAACCCTTCGAACGTGCTCTTTTTCTAACAAAAGCCTTCATTGACTTCAACTGCCTCTCCACCATCCACATCGACCTTGTGTGTACTGGTCCACATAATTCAATCTCCTCAACTTGGTGTATGAGGTATTATTTTTTTGCATTGAAAAATGTTGGAGGTAGATATTGTTGCATTTGACACATTAGTCAGGGAATTTCTCTCTTCCAATAGTTTATATATTCTTTATGGATTTCTTTTGATGACAACCACCTACAAATGTCGATGCAATAAAATAATATGAAGGCATACATAAATTTGCAGATTAAACATAATATGTCAATAAGTTCTGCTACAAATCACATAAGAAGTACATTTTCCTTATAAAACAATACTTACCTCAAGTACATAAATAATTTGTTTTATTTTGTTGTCAAAGTTGTTTGGGAGAGATAAAGGTAGATCATACTATAAAAAAAAACAAATAATTATTGTAGGTTCCCAAAAAATGTGTACAAATAAGGAAATATATTATAACCTACTAATTACCTTAATGATTGTATGCCAGTCATGTGTTTTAACCCCACCAAAATCATCTTTTTTCATTAATATATTTTGTATGATTGACGAAAACCACGTCGAAAACCTAAATTTTCGAATGACCTCTTTTACAATATTTCTCTGTTGCTCCATCAATAACCAAGGAATACTAGTATTTTGTTCATGACCATCACAATTAGAATTAATAATAACACTTTGCAATGCGTGATTATCTTCCTGGATGTTACAACAAATCTTTCCAATTCTCTCTTTGTCAGTCCTTCCATCTAATATTCACCATAAAAATTATGTTATGTTCTTCCCGATATGCATTGTATCAAATAGATGAACTATTTGTAGGTGCTCGTAGTATGGAAATCTACTGAATTACATCAGGTAACTTTTCATTCCTCGTGGAAGACCATTCGTTCCTTAACAACATTAATGAAACATCAACAAATTGAAATTAACACTAATTAATGGGACAAAATGAAATTAATACTAATGAAATTAACCAAAGAATCATATAATATGTCATGCATAAATAATTTGCGTACCTTGACAATTTCTAATATATTCCAACTTCCATAGGCGAGGTGTCATTCTTCGTGGTTTTTTTCCATTTTCTTCTTTACCATTGAAATTTTCTTTGTCTATAGTTCGATAACTATGGTTCTTAGGAAGAAATTCCATATACCCATCAAACACTTCCTTTCCTAAACTCCTTTAACGACAAGATTTTATCCTCGGACCGCAAACTGGGCATGCAAATTTACCTTTTGTTTGAAGACCTACAAGATATATGAATTAATGTAGCGTCAAATTAGAGTTACAATTTAAAATAATGCATATATTTTCAATATATATATAATATTAAATCACAAAATAAAGTAACAATATACCACAAAACTGTCTTAACCCGAGAGCATCATGAATTGTCCATGATAGTATTCCATGGAATTGAAGTCGTTTTTTCCCTATTGATCTAGAGATGTCATACATAGTGACGCCAGCCCATAACTTCAACAACTCATCGATAAGAGGATCAATATATACGTTCATATCTTTAACCCTGTACCTACCTAATTGGTTCAACATACTTCATGATTAATTATACTTATCTAGATGTTGTTATATATAAAAGAAATAATTACCATGCACAAAACAACGAAACAAAATATTTTGTCATACTTTAAAGAAAATAAAAGATAATTAAATACCTGGAATAATCATTGCCAATATTGTGTGCTCTCTCTTGATCGACATCCAAGGAGGAAGGTTATTGTTTATAACAAAAATAGGCCACATTGAGTGCGTAGAACGAACCTCTCCGAATGGATTGACACCATCAACTGGCAACGAAAGTCTAACATTACAAGGCTATTCTTTAAAAATTGGCCACTTTTCTTCGATGTAGTTCAATGCAGAACCATCTGCAGGCATTCGAAGAACATCGTCTCGACTTATGTTCTTTTCATGGAAATCCATAAATTGTGCTATACTTTGGCACCTTAACAACCACTGGAAATGTGGAATTATCGAAACATAACGAAGAACTTTGCGAGGCACCTTCTTTGACACTTTATCGGTTTGATATCTACTTATTTGACATTGTGGGCATTCATTTTCTAATATATATTGTCCATAATATATGATATAATCATTCGGAAATGCATCAATAGCCTGATAGTCCATTCAAATTTGTTTCAAAATCACATATATTTCTCGATATGTGTGTGGAAAAATATTTGACGTCGGTAATAGAACTTCAACTAACAATATACAAAATTCTAAACAATAAGTCAATGTAAACAATATTAATCATCAATATCTCATCCAATATACTAATTTACAAATTAGAAAACAATAGCAATATAGGAAAAAATTGAACCTTTTAAGTATTTGTGAACATGTAGGAATAAATAATTAACAAATTAAATACCTTAGTATCTGTGTGAGGCATGTGATTGATAAACCATTCAAAACCTTCAGGTTCATCAACAACAATATAGAAAATAAAAGATTTGTTGTTGAGCCTTCATAAAGAGGTTGATGTGACTTCTCAAGTAGAGGATCAACATCATGACTATCATCCTGGTTGTCCTCATCCATTGGAGCAAATGTTTCTTGGATCAATCTGTGTATCTCATCTTCCTGATTTGAATCACTAACATTATGTCCATCCATATCATCATAAAGAACTTGACCAACAACTTCAATATTTTGATCTCGAAGTTCATCACCCTGTANGGTCGACATTTTGGGGGCATTGTCTATATATTTAAAAACAACATAGAAAAGTTAGTGTGTATAGAAAATATAAAAATCCTGATAATAAATATTACTAAAATTCATGACATACTGATTATTAGAGAGAATGCATTAAATATTGAATCCTCTTACCAAGGGGCCATACTCATAACCCCGTTCGACGTGCCCCTTCTCCCTACCATTTCTTTGAGATGTTGTTATTAAAATTATTTTTTTTGCAAGCCTCTGCAATCATAGCAAGGGAAATAACACTTTTCATCAGCCCTCGCCTCTAATGCCGCTCTTAACCGAGCAATCTTCCTGTCATTTTCTTTCATAGTGACAAATCCTTGTCTTGAGAAGTAATTGTCTTACATACACCATACCAAACAGTAAGTTGTCAAAATTTTATATTTTAGCTACTCCTTTCGATTATGATACGCTTATTTACAATGACCTACAATCCTCACAATTATTTCTTCTAAGACATTTTGACATGCTTTTTTATTTATTATCGATTAACTATTAAGATTGATATGCTTCAATTTGTACTTTAGAGTAGTGTGTACTGAATCAACATGGAAAATAATTACACACCATTTAACGAAAGTGGTCAAAATTTCTCAAAATTGAATCACTCGACACCATATACTAGCCTCTAAGTTGTTTTGTAGAAAAAATGCCAATCTTTGAAATTCACCACTAAAAAAAGAATTCCAACCACTTGTCATCCACAATTGGGTTGGGTTGGTTTAAATTATGACGTGTTGATTTGCATCTACATACAATGGTCACAATTTTATCCTACATACAATGGTCACCGTTTTATTTTCTAAGACACTTTGGCATGTTCTGATTTTTCATTGTCCGACTAGTAGATTTCATCATGTTATCGTAGATTTCGTCATGAATTTTTTATATTTTAGATACTCCTTATTAATAGTGTATAAACAAGTTACATCAACTACAAACTAAAGTTAATCACTACATCTAGAATTGCGTGTGATTATAA
>SNQJ01S0059810.1:0-12190 GCA_010110895.2 Picea sitchensis | reverse complement strand
TTTATCTCCTCTTCAAGGTCTTTTAAATGGGTATAGTCGATTCCAGAAAGATCCACGCTGTCTGCTGCAAGTATGATTGCCCGAATTTCAGAGTCAAGTGCTTGTAAACGCTGTGCATTTTGCTGTCGGAAGGAGGCAGCTCTTGATTTTATATAGGATTTCAGTGTTTCAAGTTTCCAAACTATGCCATGTTGGATGCACGTCTCCAATAGAAATAAAGGATCCTGCCAGACTTCTGATACGGTAGAAATAAACTCTGTCTCAGTGAGCCAGCTGGAATTGAGTTTAAACGGATATGTGAACTTGTGAGTGTTAGTGTCTAGCTGCCAGATGATCGGTGCGTGGTCAGATAGGAAGGGTAAGCCTACCCAGGTTCGAATTATGTCCGCCGAGGAAGTGTAATGCTCAGAAATTAGAAATCGATCTAATCTCTTGGCAATAGAATCTGAGCCCACTCTCCCATTTCGCCAAGTGGGGGTCAAGTGATTAGGAGCAAAGTCTACCAATTGATGGGTGGAGAAAAGATTAGTGAAGAAGTCTGCTAAAGGGTCTTGTGTAGCAGATGCCCCCCAGATTTCACCCAAAGTAGTTGTGAGGTTGAGATCGCCAACAATGATTAAGTTTTCAAGGTCTAGAAGTCCCCCGGCTTCAATCTTTTCCCAAAATAATTGCCTGTCAGTACATGGTCCATAGAAGTTGAGTAAATTGATCCGATTATTAGTGATAGGGCTAGTGCCGGACAGTAATATACCTCCACAACAAACATAGGGGGATAAGATATATTTATCAGGATTCCAGGCCACTGCCAACCCCCCCGAGGTGCCCAAAGAATTGAGGGAACATATATGCCAGTTTGAGTGGAACTGATTAAGGAATAATCTGGTCTTTTTGTTGTCTACCAATGTTTCCTGGAGAAAAATGATGTCCGGTGATGTAAGTGAAAGTAGGAGTAAATTGATCCGATTATTAGTGATAGGGCTAGTGCCGGACAGTAATATACCTCCACAACAAAAATAGGGGGATAAGATATATTTATCAGAATTCCAGGCTAATCGCCAAAACCCCGGTGGTGCCCAAAGAGACTTTAACATATATGCCAGCTTATGGAACTGATTAGAATAATCGGTCTTTCTTTGTCTACCAATGTTTCCCGAGAAAATGATGTCCGTGATGTAAGTGGAAAGTAGTCTTCCTGTGGCAGGTATTTTTTGGCTTGGCCCCCCAACCCTCTGATATTGAGGGAGAGAAAGATCATGGCTTAGCTCTTGATAAGGATTTACGTCTCTAAGCGCCCCAGTATCAATAGTGGTGTGTGAAGAATCCACTGTGTGCAAAGGTGTGTTTCCCTCCTTGTTGTTAATGTTTATGCCATTATTATAGTTCTTTGCATTTCAGCAAGATAAGAGCATAAGAACAAGATCACCGAGAAATACACATCCACAAGAGACAAACCATTTATCCTAGGAAACCCTCTAGGGAAGAAACCCAACAAAACTTTCTCATCATAAATAGCTTATAATGTCTACAGATAACTCAAACCAATATATATAGTCCTCTCCAAGAGATGTGACACCCTTCTTCTTCCTCACCAACTTGAACTTGCAACTTGCCTCATAAGAGAATGAGGCAAGGTGTGATAGAAGTGAGGCGCTTAGTCTCTTATTTATATCACTGCATGTGTGAAGAGTCACCATCCTGCCAGGGCCGACCTTCACAATCATGGTAAATCCACCTTTAATTAACTGGCCTTTCATTATAACTCATTGGGACGCACTTTATTCTCATACATTATAATTGTCCCATGACCAATCCGCAAAAGGGATTTGGTCCTATACAATTATCGACTTGGACATTAATCCCTCAATGGGGATTAATCTAATAATAAAATAATAATAATGACATGGATTAATCCACAATGGAGATTTAATCCAATAACAAAATAATAAGAATGTTCTTCAAGTAGCTACATTATTTCAACACTCCCTTAACAAGAAGGGTATTCTCTCATAACCATCAAAGATCGCGAGAGAGGTCTCAGATCATCTATGGTATCTCGAGAACAAGACGGGCCAATATCATCTTGAACAATTGTTCAGCACATTTACGAAATACCTGAGTTTCTTCATCGCCAACATCATCATTCTCAAAAGAATGCTATCATCATCCCATCAAATATGTAATGCGAAAAATGATGTCTCATCACAAAGACAAGGCCTACATCACGCCATTCACACTACCAATGTCACAAATGTTGCTTGGTACCAGTTGTCACTACATCACACCGTACGCATCTACATCAAACAACGTCACACGGTACAAGATGGTATCCTCGCCTACATCTTGTTTTATGTCTAACAACTAGGTCGTAAGTAATATCATCATCTCGCATTACATCTAACAACTAGGTCGGTTAAACGTCAGCCATGCTTTTACGCTTCCAACAACTAGGTCGTACCACCATCTGCCACGCCCAACAACCAGGTCGGGCAAGGAACATCGACATTCGCCGCACCAACAACGCAGGTCAAGCGTAGGAATCATCTGGCTGCAGGATTTAATGCTCAACAACCAGGTCGTGGTTAGCACCATCTTGCTTTACGCTTCCAACACCAGGTCAGAAGCATGGAATTACCCGCCATGCTTCTTACGCCTAAATAACGGGTCACCGGCATGACTCCATCTTGTTTACGCTCAACAACTAGGTCGGCGCAAAGGAACCAAATGGCGCGGTATGTTTTACGCCGCCTAACAACTAGGTCATATGCATAACTCATCTTGCTTTACTGCCTACAAATGAGGTCGGGTTATGGATCACATAGCGCCATGCTTTACGCCTAACATCGAGGTCGGGTTATTGACTCATCTTCGCTTTACCGCCTAACAACCAGGTCGTAAGCAAGGAATCAACGACAAAGTATGCTTTACCGCCTAACAACCGGGCTTTGCCACAACCGTCATCTGTTTTTACCGCCTAACAACCCAGGTCAAGCAAAGCGAACGATCTACTCCCCTCGGTGGGAAGGTCCTTCGCATACGCCTCTAAGTTTATCTCGAAAACAAACTTTACACGATAGAGGCTTAGTCATCATATCAATGAACGTCAACTGGTATAATGTACTGGAGTCGTAATCTCTTCCACTCCATAGTCGCATGAAAAATGATAGCGATCTCTATGTGCTTCACCTCGTCAGGGAACACGTGATCCATTCGTCATTTTAATACATCTTTGATTATCACATAGAATCGCCGTTCCTCTCATCTCCAAATCAAAAAGTCCGGTCAACAACTTTCGAATCCAAATAGCTTCGTAGCTGGCAGAACAAGCAACAATTTATTCTACTTCTGCCGTGCTGATAGATATGCTTGATTGCTTCCTACTCTAACATGAATTCATGGACAACCCCAGACTGAAACAACATCAAGAAGTTCCCTTTCTATCAGAGAAACTTCTAGCCCAATATGAATCAATATAACCAATCAGTATGAAGTCATGATCTCCACTATAATATAAACCAAATTCCAATGTACCCTTAAAGTATCCCATCACATGCTTTGCGGCTACAAAGTGAACATGTCTGATCTCTATCAGATACTGACTCAAAAGGTGTCCACAACAAAACATATACCTGGCATGATATTCGTCATATACATCAACAAACCAATAATAAAGTAGCATCAACCCATTCTGACAAAGTATCAACCAAAAGCTTCAACTTTGCTTCCATGGTGTATTCATGGACTTTGGCAGAAGCCGGTATGCTCTAATCTCTTCGTGATTTCTGAACGCATGTACCGGTTAGTAAAGATTCTTTCCTGACTCACGCCCTCAAGACCTAAGAAATAATGCAATAGCCCAAGGTCTTTCATTATTTCACTCAAGGTAAGTCTTTGTTTTTAGCATTCAACATGATCTTTTCTTCTCCGCTTAAGAATAAGTTTATCCACATACGTAATAGTATTACCGGTTCATTATCCATGATCTTGAAGTAGAGATTTGACCGCTTTTACTCTTGGTAAAAGCCCAAGCTCGCCAAGAAACCGTTTACACGGGCCATACTCAAGCCTCGAGCTTGCTCAATCCAGTATTAAGGTTTCTTTCTAATCGGGCAGACATGACTTCCTCAAGTTCTCTCAACCAACTCCGCAACTTGGGGTTGCTTTATATACACCTCATGATAATACCATTCAGGAAAGAAGTCTTCACATCCATCTGCTGTTTCCATTTCATCTTGCAGCAAAGACCGCTAATGGTTCCGATCGGCGGTATCTCGGCTGTGAGTTTAAATGTCTCTTCGTATTCAATGCCTTCCTTCTAGGGAAAAGCCACGAAATGACAAATCTTGCTTTATACTTTCAACATCTATCAAGAGCATGTTTTATTTTGAAGAGCCATCCTCAGGATACCCCCATCTTATTTTTTCGAATCGGGAAGTATTTCCTACATCATTCTCTTATTATGATTGGTATTCCTTGTCATGGCATCCGCCTATCTCTCTTCCTGATGCATTCTTCAAAACATGTAGGTTCCCATCAAGAAGATTGCACATCAAAGCCGTAATGAGAATGGTTTGGTTTCTTCACTCTATCTCATGGTTCCTTCTGGGGCATCATACTTTTCTCCATCTTGAATAAGCCTTTGCCCAAGTTGTGCTTCTTTTATGGGAGAAGTTGGTCATCCTCTGAGGGAGGTTCTTTGAACTTCATCAGATCATGATCTTCAAGAGTTTCCTCATCGTGGGAAGTTACAACTTCCTTGCTGTGTTCTTCTTCCTCACCTGATTCGTCATTCCGATTTACAGTTCCCTCTTCACATACCTTCAAGTCGCATCTTCTCATTTCTTAAGTGTACTTTCATCAAATTTCACGTCCTTGTCGATCTCACATGGCGGTGACTAGGTATGTAGATTCGAAGGCCTTGGATACCTCAATAAAAGATCCCACAAATATTCCCTTCTTCCTGAGGGCTCCAATTTGTTCCTTTTCTTCGTATATGAGCAAACACCGGTCAGCCAAATATTTTGGTGATGGCTTACCTCTGGCTTCTTTCCAAGGAACATCTCTTCTCGGTGTCTTGAACCCAAGTGCACTATGGATAGTCCTGCTCAAGAAATAAATAGTCACCATACCGGCCGCCTATATGAACATAGAAGATCTTGATCTTCTTCACATCTTCCAAAGATGGTTCTCGTTTCTTCCTTTCAGCAACACCGCTTTGTTGGGGATTGTAGGGAGTAGTTATTCCTTGATCCCTACACCTCTCGCGTAAGCTTACTAACTCCTTTGGTGTATATTCTCCTCCATTATTTGACTCAGGCATTAATCTTTTCTTCGAAAGATTCTTTTATCAAGGCTTTGAATTCCTTGATCTCATTGAATACTTCAAATATATCTCGTGTCTTTTATGAGAATAATCATTAATGAATGATACATAGTATAAGCATACCTCATATCGAGGATGATGGTATTCGGCCACACACATCCGAATGGATGAGTTCCAATGTTTCTTTTGCTGTCCTCTTTGGAAAAGGGTTCTTTGATGTTCTTCCCTATGCACATCCATCACATATGCCTCATGGTCACCTTCCATTTTGGTAAACCGCGGACAGCCTTTGCCTATTCATGGCAAATACTTCTAGTTCACGGATTTCAATAGTGTGGGTCATGGCAACTCGAAAGGACCCAATCTTCTTTCCAATCGACAATCTTTCATTTATGATCTCCTTTAGCATGTTGCCTTCAGAACACTTCGCTATAGTTTCCTCATGTGACTTTGAGCAAGGTCAACAAAACAACAAGCAAGAATAATATCCTTCTGACAATATAAAGCAATAGCACTAACAATCATCATAGTAGCTCCTTAGAGCTTATTACTTATAATTTTAGCAAAGATTAAAGGTAAGGAATAATGATATTTAAATGAGGTCAACACTCATAGTGTTGTGACCAAGCATCTTTCATGTATAATCTAAAACTAACACAAGAGGTTTCTCCTGAGGAGGTGTTAGTCATAAGGAAACAAAGTATTCTCACATGTTATCAAGTATAATACTCTACAAAGACTACTATCTCAACTATAGTCATAAGCTTTTCATGTGTACCTTTGAATCTTGTCAACTTGATTTAATCAAACCTGAGCCTTGTCCTCAAGGATGAGTGCTTTATTTTCTTCCATGTATCCTTCACTCTAGTGATGAGTGCTTTCTTCAACGTATCTTCAGTATCATGACAATACACTAACTTGATAGAAGGTTAGGTTAGAGAATAAGCTTTATGATCATCTTTTAATCCTCAATGATTTGATCATAGCTTCAACATGCAACACCTATCAAGATGACCATAACAAATAGATGCATATTAGAATAATCACACTGGGTTGCATCATTCCTCCGAATGTGTTGGGATCTTGAGATCCTTCGGATTTATGGCAAAAGATCCCTTCTCCCCAAAGAAATACTCTTTAGGGTTTAAATCCATTAACCATATGTGAGTACATACCCTGATAGCATTTGCAGGTAATGACTCCATCCGTAAAAGCAAATAATCATTAACAAAACTTCAAGAGTGATTGTAATTAGTTCTACCTACGTGATTCGCAATGTAAAGAATGTGTAATCGAATCAAGAATCGGTTTTGAGGATCAGAATCGAATCGCAGAACTTAGGGTTTTATGAGAGAACCCTAATTTTTTCAAACTTCAAATTTTAAAAATCTAATCATGGGATAGATGCACTGAAATGGTGGCTAGTATGCCGTGTACTCCGGGAATTTGAAAATCCAAATTTACTCCCCTCAAATAAGCTCGCTGGATTTTATGGACTCCAGTGCTTCTAGTTTTCCAGTACTTCCGGTACTGGTTTTCTCGTACTTTGTGAAACTAGGGTTTCAATTTTTAGGAGATCTAGCCAATCGAAAATGTGCTACTTGCCAAAATGATCCTTGGGAAGAACTTTCTAGGGTGATAGATACCTGAAAACACTCACTTTTTCAAAAACCCTAATTTTTGGGGGTCCTAATGCTGATGTTTTTCCTCCTTGCAGATTGTGCTTTCTTCAGTTGGCTCTGATACCATGTTAATGTTTATGCCATTATTATAGTTCTTTGTATTTCATAAGATAAGAGCATAATAAGAACAAGATCACCGAGAAATACACATCCACAAGAGACACAACATTTATCCTAGAAACCCCTAGGGAAGAAAACCCAAATAAAAACTTCCTTATCATAAATAGCTTATACAATGTTCAAGAGATAACTCAACCAATAATGTAAAAATCCCTCCAAGAGATGTTTCACCCTTCTTCTCCTCTCACTAACTTGAAATTGCAACTTGCCTCATAAGAGAATGAGCAAGGGAAGTGTAGGATAGAAGTGAGGCTAGCCTCTTATTTATACTTCACTGCATGTGTGAAGAGTCACCATCCTGTCAGGGCCGACCTCTCTCACTGGGCGGGTAAATCCACCTCTAATTAAATCGCCCTTTCATTATAACTGCTTGGGGCCGACTTCTCATTCTACAGACATTATAATTGTCCCATGACCAACCTAGCAATGGTCCCATAATAATTAACGTACTTGATTAATCCTCAATGGGATTTCAAATCTAATAATAAAAATAATAATGACATGATTAATCCACACAATGGAGATTTAATCCAATAACAAATAATAAGAATGCTCTTCGCAGCTACATTATTTCAACACTTGCACGAAAGCACCGCGGAGTCTTGGATCTTGATGTCCGGTGATGTAAGTGAAAGTAGTCTTCTGTAAGAGGCAGCTTTTAGGTGGCCCCCCACCCCTCTGATATTGAGGGAGAGCAAGATCATGGCTTAGCTCTTGGTAAGGATTTCATGCCTCTAAGCGCCCCAATATCAATAGTGGTGTGTGAAGAATCCACGGTGTGCAAAGATGTGTTGCCCTCCTTGTGACGGGCACTGTGAGTTTTGATCGGAGAGTGTTCGAAGCCGTGTCCTCTAGACCAGGTGTATTCTTTGCCCATGTTTGCAGGAGTAGTCTCAACTGAACCCAACTTTCTGTCTGAAGAAGGAAAGTTGTGTAAAGTAGGACCCAGGTATGTGGGCAGGGGTGTGGGTGTTGTAATTTCTTTGTAGGAAGGTAGAAGAGAGTCCAGGATAGCTTCTAACGTATGTGCTCCAGGCTCTGACTCACTCTGTCCCGAAAGACAGGTATTCTCTTGGTTTGAATGTTGATGGTTGGTGCTCCCCGTCTCCTGTGTGTAGGACAAGATGTGTGGAGTAGTGGGAGGGTGTTCTCCATCCAACAGGGGACAGTTGGTGGGCAGGTTTAAGGTTGTTGTCGGGGAGGGAGAGATGAGTTAAGTGTTTATGGTAGTTATGTGGAAGTCTGAGGGTTTAAAGAAGTCTCACTAGTTATTTCTGTGTGGAGTCGACATGTTTGAGCATCGGTATGGCTAGGGGCGATGCAAGAAGCTTGTCTTATGTTTGGCTCTCTTTGAGATAGAAAGTGGGAAGAGCAGGCTTTTTGTGAGGTGGTAATCTGTCCCAAAGGTAGTTGTGGCAAGCTATAAAGAAGGTCAAGTTCTAAGGAAAAAAGACAGACATATAAAGTCGGACAGATGTTTTTGAGCTTACCAGATAGGGTGTTTAGATCAGTTGTGTTGCCATCGTCCGGATAGTCGGGTAGATAAGGTTGTGAGGGAGCAGTAGGGGAGTCCGAGAAGGAGGCTAGCTCGAGCATGGAATCCTCTGAGATTTCTTCTTCAATATTGTCGGTGCAAGACTTTCTCAAATGGCCCGTCTGTCTGCAAAGCGTGACCCTAAACGGGATGCCCATGTAATCGATCTTCTGTCGAGTGGTGCGTCCTCTCCATTCTATGTCCAGGGTTTCGAGAAGGCCCTCGTGAATATCAAGTTCAACAAGTAGCCTTACCGTTTTCTTGTTTGGTCTAGTGAGGAGCTTAGAGTCCAAGCTGATGAACCTGCCCTGTGTGTTTGCAATAGCCATGAGGGATTTTTCATTCCAAAGGTAGAGTGGTAGTCTAACGAGGAGTACCCACAAATGTCGATGGCGAAAATAATCTTGGGAAGGATCAAAACCCACTCTCCATCTTTTCAACATTAGGCTATTGTTTTCAGGATCCGAAATCGTTCAAGAATGACAATAGAGTCTTCAGGAGAGTTGAATTGAAAATGGAGCCATCCCTGCCCAAGGTGAGAGAGAGAGGGAATGTATCCCGGTATTGGCCTCCAAGTGTTGTGCATCCAGGTGTCCAGGTCCAAGTTGTAGAGATAACGATAGGAGATTTTTCCCACTAGGCTGCAAAGCGCCATACAAACTGTGTCCTCCAATGCAATGTCGGAACCAAGTACTAGTTTCTTCTTGGTTTTTTTTGGAACCCACGGTCTTGTAGAAGGTTTCTTACCTCTAGTAAGACGAGGACGAGGCTTTTGAGCAGTTCCAGTCTAGTTTATGTGCTCACGGGATGTCGGATAAGCTTGGTAACCGCGAGGAGCAAGTGTTGATTCTCGACAAGTAGCAGGGTGAGTTAGGCTATGTGTAAAAGCCGAGGCAAAAGATGGGGAGATGTTGCACGCATGTATGGTTGGTCCTGGACTTTTGGGTAGTGATCTAAAGGGAAGAGGTAGCGAAGAGGGGACAGTAGGTGTATTGGATTTATGAGGGGTTGTATTAGTTGGTGAGAAGGATGAGGTGGACCGTGAATATAATAAGGAGGTTGTGGGCTCGGAGTTAGAGGATAGAGTTGCAGAGAAAGGGAGAGACGATGAGTAGTCCCTTTCCGACTATGAGCTCCAGAGAGGAAGGCTTAATGGTCTAAACCACCCACGTTAGACTATAGCGGAAGAGGGGTACAGAGGGTTACTAGAGGTCACTCGATCCACGGTGTTATATTGGAAAGTGACATTGAGCTAACAAGTTAACAGCTTTACTAGAGGTCACCCAGTCACAAGTGTTATATTGAGAAAGTGACGTGGTAACAAGAGTTAACAACGGCTTTACTAGAGGTCACCCGGTCATAGGTGTTATATTGGGAGAAAGTGACATTGAGCTAACAAGAGTTAGCTCTTTTAAGTCATTGGGAGCCCTAAAATAGAAGTCAACGATTAGTGGGGTTTCAAGCGTGATTTAGGGTTTGGAAATTATAAAGGAAGGGTCGTGACTTAATTCCTTGATTATGAATTATGACTTGTCATTGAGGAAAGAGGCACATCTCAAGAGAGACAGTTCAGTGTATTCGGATGAAGACACCAGTTGGCTAATTTAGGTGTTGAAAGACACACCTAGTCATAGGGAAGATCATCCGGGTCTTCCATCATTCTTGGTCTCCCTTATTTCGGGTATTATCTTTTGGTTACTTATTTGTATTGGCTGGATGCTTTGATCTAGCGAGTGTTGATGTCGATCGCGGTTGCTTATTTGTATTCCGGCTAAGATCCCTTTTGTCTTTTGATCTAGGCTGAGAGTGTTTGTTATTGATCATGATTTACTTATTTATAATTCGGCTAAGATCGCTTTGTATGTTGAGGTAGTCGGTATTATCGGTATTGATCGCATTGACCATTTTTAATCCCACCTGAGAGATATCCCTTAATACAAACTTGCGGTCCTTTTATGGCATTTTATTATTTGTATGATCCATTTATATGTTGTAAACCTTTGATCCACACACACATTAGCGGCGTTTCCCAGACTAGCCAAAATTAAGGGGAACATTACAAGTGATCTAAAGGAAGAGGTAGGGAAGAGGGGACAATAGGTGTATTGGATTTATGAGGGGTTGTATTAGTTGGTGAGAAGGATGAGGTGGACTGTGAATATAATAAGGAGGTTGTGGGCTCGGAGTTAGAGGATAGAGTTGCAGAGAAAGGGAGAGATGATGAGTAGTTGGTGCGCTTGGAAAGGTCGTCAGTCGATGAGAAGTCATGCACTATTCCAGAGTTCTTCGTCAACAACACTCATAAGTGCTTTGACTTCTTCCTCCATCCCTATGTATCTCGTGAGAGAAGGAGAGGGTTGTAAAAAAATAGATTGGACAAGTCATGTTCAATGTTGACTACTCAGAGAGTGTTCACCGGTAGAAAGGCAGAAGAAAAACTGGTAGGACATGACCTGTTGTTATGTTGTCTACTCGGGGAGTGTTCATCAGTATGAAGGAAGACTAAGTTATAGTCAAAGTTGCATCCTCACAAGTGATGCAGAGAACTATGTATCTCACCGATAGAAAGGCAGAAGGAAAACCGGTAGGACATGACCTGTTGTTGTGTTGTCTACTCGGGGAGTGTTCGTCAGTATGAAGGAAGACTAAGTTATAGTCAAAGTCGCATCCTCACAAGTGATGCAGAGAACTGTGTATCAGCTCCCCAAGGGATGTGTCCCGGTAACCAGGTAATCTGCCATTGTAGCAGAGCTCTGCCATCCTATCCTTTGAGTGAGAAGCTATTTTTTTTTTCAATGGGGGGTACTTCTTCGGAAAATGATATCCCTGTAGTGATGATAATTAGTCAAACTGATTACCTCAAACTCACCAAAATCAATTTTGCGGACCAATCTAAAACCTATCCATGGATTTATAATGGTATTTGTGTGGATGACATGCCAATGGTTTTCTACCCTTATCAAATGATTTGGAAGTATTTAACTATGAAATGTTAAGCCAAGTTGTAATTGCCCAGTCTCGTGACAGTCCTCTACTTCCTTTGCGAGATAGTTTATTAACTTGGACCCTATGGACCCCGAAAAGATTAACAACCTTCACAATGATATTGAAGCACTGATGAACCCCTCCGAGAACTTGAGTGGCTTAGTGAAGGGGTCTTCAGAACTAGTGACACCGCAGGTCAGCGAACAACTCTCCCATCGTTTCTAAGGCAGACTAACTTTTCGACTGTCGCTCCTACTCACCTCCTGGACCCACTCTCAGTAGAGACTACTTTACCTGCTTGTCAACCTTCCACTGTACACTTTAGTGATTTTAAGGTTAACCGCTACCATCTTTTTCCGGGGTCAGCTGAACATGAGCTGCACCATAAAAGCTTCGCGCCGAAGATCACTGTGGCTGATAGACCTCTAAACTCGTCACATACTTCCAACCAGACATGAACTAGAAAAAGAGCTTCGAAGCCTAATAAGCGAGTTCGAAAGATGGTCCTCGGTGACGACGTGGGACTCAAAGATACCTGCAGACTAGCTC
>SNQJ01S0059809.1:191197-205404 GCA_010110895.2 Picea sitchensis | reverse complement strand
GCTGGATAATAATAAAGGAAGGACCTGGCAATTTCTCTGGTGGACGTAGCCCACACTGGGTGAACCACGTAAATCTGTGTCTCTATTGTATTGTGTATCTTCTATGTTTTGTTTCCACATTTTTTTTATTTTATTTCTCCATGGTCCTGTTTTTCTAACACTAAGATATCACAAGCTTGGATACACTAAAAATGTGAAAATCCATTCTGTATTTATAGTAGTTTTGTCCCTAGTTTTAGTTTCTAGGCCAACTTGGCTGAACCGTTGATCTAAAAATGAAAAGGTTTGTGTATAAAAATTGCAAGTGGAAAATGTATTTGTCTTGGGCAATTGGATCAAATTGCAAGCACATGAAATCATTGAGTTTTTACATAAAATGAACAACAAAAATAGTAATGAACAACCATCAAAATAAGCACATAACACAACAAATTGATAAAGGAGTTCATCCCTGTCTTGGGCTACATCTCCTGGTCCAACTTCCAATGGATAATTTTCATTATATTCTCAAATGTGTTAATACAATGCTTTACAATGCTCATAATGAAAAATAGATGGCTCCAATGGCTCTAGAATGTCCAAAAACCCATGTCTGGGTTTTTTCTGCATCGGATTTGGTCAAAAAATGAAGAATATATCTCTCCTGGAAATTTCTCCCTTCTCTTGTATCCAAATCCTCCTCCAAAACGCACACATAATGCCCAAAACCTAGCTCACGCACTCAAAACCTAGCCTCGATGTGATTCCCGCTGCGTGGGCGAAAATGTCATGTGGTTAGCTGAAACATAGCACCTAAACCTAGAGGTCTCGACCGCATGGGCCACATGGCCAAGTGCTAGGCTAACCATCTGCACCCATCGGCTAGCCGCCCATAACCTCTGCACTCCTGGACATATGGTTGGGTTTTGTGATTGTGTGACTAGGGTTGGTGCTTAGCCCCGACCTTCTTTTCAACGAACTCATCCAACCTTCTAGTTTAAATATAAGTCGACATGTACATGGTTAAGAAAATCCTAGTAGGCGGGCTGGTTGCCCAACCTATGCGAATTCCTTGCCCTATATGGAGGTCACGGGTTCGACCCCCGTGGAGGCAAGCCAAAAATTTTACCGGTCAGTGGGGTGCCACGTGGTGGCCCCTGAGTGGGCCACATGGCATCCTGCGATTGGACCACCTAAGCCTATACCACCTGCCACATGTCGAACACTGATTGGTCCACATCAACACCTGTCACATCACCTACCCAGTCACCCTGCCAAGTCAGCATCCCAGTCACCCTACCATGTCAGCGCTATGTCACCTGTACGGTTATACAAACTGTACAGTTAGCAAAATTTTGCCTATTTGGGAAAATGGACAGAACATCATATATTTTCCATACAGACTTCGTTTGAGCCCGTTCAATTTGCATCGATATCACGAGGATGAGATATACACAATGAAACCATTTTCAAGAAATTTCGAACACTTTGATTTTTGAGCATTGTTTTTATCCCCTGGATCACTCCCCATTGGGAAGATTTTGGACCTCCAAAGGACTATTTCAGTCAACCTGTAGATGAGGCTACAATTCCCTCACCCTTCCAACCTCAATACATTTAGATTTTCTTTGATTTTTTCCTTTGAGACCAACATGACGGTACTCCACATTCCCTCGTTTTGAAGTTCTTGTCTTTCTATCAAGGATGGTATCTTGTTTCAATTCTGAAAGATATTCTGGTGAGAAGTAATCTATTGAAGGAATCTGAACATTCTCTCCTTAATCATCAATCAAAAGAAACTCATATAATATCAAATTCTCAACATTAGCAACTGCATACATTTTCATATAAGGAGGCAAATTCAAATGGAAGGCATTGTTACCAATTTTTTCAAGAATCTTAAAAGGTCCATATCTGATTGGTTTCAACTTTTTACCTTCTCCTTTAAGCCTCTCTTTTCTAATGTAAAGCCAAAATTCATCTCCAACTTGGAAACTATGATCAACATGATGCTTGTCATGTCTTGTCTTGTACTTGGCTTGACTCTTTTCCAACTTCTCCTGTACCATTTGATGCACCAATTGAATTTTTTCAATGAACTTCTTTTCTCTATCAATGTCATAATGACCATCGATAGCAACATCCTTCCCAAATATAAAATCTAAAGGATATTTTGGAAAATAACCAAAACATGCCTCAAATGGAGTTGCTTGAGTCGATGAATGATTAGCCCAATTATTAGCATGTTGAATGTAGTGTAGGTGTTCATCCCAAAGCTTAGGGTGTTTGATGCAATAACCATGAAGATGTACTACTATTCTATTCACCACTTTTGTATGACCATTAGTTTGTGGATGGAATGTTGTGATATTTTTCAACTTGGTGTCCATGAGTGCCCATAATCTTGACCAAAAATTCCCAAGAAATCGAGAATCTCGATCAGAAATAATGGATTTGGGCAACCCAAAATGTACCCATACATGTTGGAAGAACATTTGTGCAGTTTGTTCAGCTGTAACTTGCTTCTTACAAGGCATTAAAATACAAATTTTGTTGAAATGATCAACCACAACATAAAAATAATCATGATTCTTTTTAGACATAGGTAATCCTACTACAAAGTCCATGGAAATGATTTCCCAAGGACGAGAAGGAACAGGAAGTTGTTATAGCAATATTTTCCTCACCCTATGCAATCTTGAAAAGAAGGCCTTTTTCCATTTCCCTATGTAGACTTATCATCCTTGTTTGTAAAATCCAGAGTAAAAAATACATATTTTTCCACATGTAGGCATCTTGCCTATTATACAACATGCATATACGTAGGATGCTCCACTGCAGCCCGCATACATCAGGATTTGTGCCAGAAAATGAAAATTAATGTTGGGTTTCCATGTCATGACAAGAGATCTATGATCCTTGGCCTTCCATATACTGGAAACATTCCGACTCGGCCCTTCAGTTCCATTTTGAAGGCTATAAATGGGCCAATTCTGAGCTATGGAAAGAGAGAGAAAGAATTCAACTTTAAGAGAAAAGTTACTCTGGAGAAATTATTTACTTCATATTGAGTCTGGATCCCTTTGTCCTTTAAGTCTGAACACAGTGCTCAGCCCCCAATATCTTCCCTTATTGATTGAGAACCTCATTGTTTCTCTCTTATGAGCTTTCCTTTGGTGGAGGATTGAAGTGGTGGAGGCCCAGCTGGAAGAAACTTAGTTTCTCGGTTCTGAACCGTGCCGACACAGAAGTCTGTAATATCTTCACTTATGCTGATCATTTATTAATAGAAATACTCCTTTCCCATCCAATTGATATCTTGCAAATATTTGAGTTATTATCCATGGGCGTATTTGTTATGTATATTAATGGATTATGCTATCTAATGTGCTAACCTTTTATATTATCACCATATGCTTACTTTACCTGGTTGTTGAGAACTAGTTGCGGGTATATAGCTTTGGGTCAAAGTGCTCAACGGTGAACTTCATCAGACATCTGGATGAGGTAGGCCTCTTTCTTATCTCGCTTGCATATTGGTTTATATAGCATGTTTTTGGGATAGAGTTTATTTCTGCAGTCATTTCCTTCTGTTGTGGTTTACCCTAGCCATAGATATTTTTTCCTCTTAACAGAATTGGCAACCATACTAGGGATTGAATCTTCTTTCTTAGGGTTTGGAGTACTTTTCTCCTTAGATTTATCTCATTTCTATTGTGTTTCTTGTCGTATCATTGCTTGACATCCTCTGTTCACTCTTGGTTTGAGTTTTCAGCCTTCTCTCTTGCTTGGCCTTGTTTTTGAAACATATACGTGCTTTTTTCCTTGACAATCGTGTATATACGCAGGCTGTCCCTCTGCAAGCTGCGTACATACACTCTGTTTACCTAAAAAGTCACGTACATCAGCTTTCGTTTCTTGTTTGTTGGGTCTGGTGGTTGTTGGGTGGGATTTGATGTTTGTTGGGCCTTCTTGGCTCTCTATAGTGCCTGTTAAGTGCTTGTGGGGTGACAGGAAACCTATCTTTGGTTGAATTTTTGGGCGGAGTCTTTCTCATCACCTTTTTCATTTTGATTGTCCTTGTACATTGGGCTGGGTGTTCTGCTCCTTGGTATTCTTCTTGAGTTATCTCTTTCTATACACAATAGACTTTATATATCAATTTGCTTATCAGTCCATGCATTTTCATTTTTATTATATTAAAAATACAAACATATTAGGTATTTTGCATTGTTTGGCATTTTGGTCTTTTGAGTCCTTGTCATTAGCTTAGTACATTTAGTGAAAGACTGCATTTTTACTTCAGAATTGCAGAGTTGAAATTGAAAATTGCATTTTTTTTCAGAAGCATATCATTCATTGAAAGTTAAAGTTAGGACTTTTCATTATATTCATATTTACTTTTCTTGCAAAGTCATAACACCATGAGTTTCACTACCATACCTTTTTGAGTAATCACAACCACTAAAATTAATGCTATAATTTAAATTTGATTAGTCACGATTTTACTTTCTAGGGTGCACAAACTAGCATACGATTTAGTGCTTTGGAATAGGATTTTGTGAGTAAAATTCTCCAAGGAAATTAAATCAACATATGTGTCTGAGAAAGGGAGTGGAGAAATCCATTGTATAATTGGTAATATCAAGAGGCTACACTCACACCGGAGTTAATCACGAGGTCATGCTAGGGTGGTTGAAGGGATATCCCCCTGATACCTTCTTAGCGTTAGAGATATTTCTAGGGATCTTGTTAGTTCCCTTACCTCCATGAGAGGCGGTGCTTTCAAGGTTTCAGGCTTCGCTACCCTGCCCATACAGTGGACCTGACTTACGATTGCTTGCATGTGCATCGGTTATACATTGGTTTATTAGTTTCTTGACTTAGGTGCCACATAGGTTATTTGCAGGGGTTATTCTATAGGTACCCTGGGTCAGATAAGGGTTGGACAACACACAACCATTATGGAGGATTACCTCTCCGGGGGGATCTGACCGACTATTTGTTAAGCCCACAAGGGCCCTTATAACTGATTATGTTACCTCTGATCTTTAGCAGGGAGTCTTAGGCCCCTCTTGGGAGAGACATGCCCTCTTTAGGGAGGGAGGCCACTCTCAACCACTTTACCTCGTTTGTGTGCATATTGGTCGTTTAACTTTTGGTGTGCTCTTTGATCACTAGTTGGCCTTAGGATTTTTTTTTTGTCTTTAGAGTCTTAAGTCATCGTGGAGTCGGACCAGCATCTTCTCTGGTCCCGTTGCTTGTTACTATTACCACCGGATTTCGAGTCTTTGCCTTCTAAAAGGCGTAGAGTTATTAGGAATGGTACACGCACATCCACTGTTCAGACTTGTGATTCTACAAGGATGAGTATTGAACCTAGTCTCCAAATTTTTATAACCCCCAACATAACATTCCTGCTGGAATGATGCCCAACCAACCTTTTATGAATCAGCCCAGAGGAGGGTCTTACAATCCCGGACAGGGCCATGGTTCTTACCAAAACCTTGGATGGGTTGCAGTTCCTCAAACATAGTCTTTCCCGGGAGCTTGGGGCTAGATGCCGCAACCCCGTCTCCCTTTTCTGGCCACGCTTAATCTGCCAGATTTTTCTAAGTTGATGAATGACCCTATGAGTCATGATCCTACATGGCCACCCATCCCTACCAAGCTTCCTTCAGACATCCCAAAATTCGAAGTTAAGAATGGTGAGGATCCCGGTGATCACATTACTACCTTTCACCTATGGTGCTCCTCGAATTCCCTTAATGACGATTCTATTCGGTTAAGATTATTTCAACGCAGCCTCATCGGATTTGATACAAAATGGTATATTGAGCTACCTAGGGGGGCATATGGTAACTTTAGTCAGATGGTGTTGGTCTTTCTTAACCACTTACAATGGTTGATTCGTTATGATGTTGGCCTAGAAATTTTGTCAACTTTACGCCAGGACACTGCCACTCATATCTCGGATCATGTCCAGGAGTGGCATAGAAGGAAGATGTTGATTAAGACCCCTATACCCCTGGCCTTTATTTTAGAATGGTTCCTTAAGTATTTGTGCACTCCTATATCTAAGGACGTTTCTACTTCTGGAGTTACCACTAAGGAAGAAGCGATCTATAGAGCCCAACAGTTAGATCTGGTATATGATTAGTCTAGGATGTTATACCACCTTCTTCCGGACACACCGTGGTCAACTTACAACCCTAGAAAAAATATCGGACCTCATGCCGATGGCATTGTAGGTACCACCAATGTAAAGTTCACAGACTCGGTGACAAGCCATTTGAAAGAGTTGTCTCTAAACCAATTTGCAGGAGGGCCAAATTCATTTGTGTCTTCCAACCCCACTCAGCCGACGGATGTACATTCCGTGCAATCGTCGGCCAACCCAAATGGTAATCAAAAACCAGGCGGGAATAAGAAGAAAGGATGTAATAATCATAAGGGTGGGAAAAATAATAATAAACCCAAGGACAGTGGTAATAATGAGAAGACAAATAATAATGATGGAGAGGGAAAATGAGAGAGATGTAAGGTGAAATTTCCCTGTAAGCTTTGTACAAATGACCACCTTACCCATTTATGCCCCAAACTTGTGGAAGATGCGAGGCTATTATCTCTACCGCCTGATGTGATGACGAATCCATTCCCACATAACTAGCACATGGCCTCAAGTTCCTCAAATACTGGAAATGAGGGTGGTGGGAGTCAAAAATCATCATTGCAAGATGGTGACCATTTGTGTATCAATATGATCAATGCAAAATTTAATGTAGCCACTCGATCTCGAGATTATATATCTTCAAAAGATATCCCTAGTCTAGAGTCTCCTCCTCCTCCTCCAGAGATGACTCTACATATTGAAAAACCAGAGCCACCGCCTCGCATTCCAAAAGGAGTACTCAAGCGCTCTACCCACAATCCAAATGCTAGAGTCACCCAGAACTACTCTATTGTTTAGGACCTGGGTCAAACCCCTTGTACGATGTCAGCTTTGGAGGTACTCCATATGTGTCCTTCACAGAGGAATGCCTTACTATCTTCTTTAGGAGCTATAGAACCTAGTGGCTCAAAATTTATCAAGTTTGATGTCACAGATGTGAAGCCTCACTTTCCTTACCATGTGGCATTCCAAATCCATGTGGAGTACTCAAATTATACCATCAAACATGCAGTTTTTGATGAAGGTGCTGCCACTTGTGTGATGTCCCTGATCTGTTGGAAAGCTCTCAGTTCTCTGAATCTTTCCAAGTCATCGAACATGTTGAATTATTTTTACAATCATTCCTTCACCCTCAGGGTATTCTTCCTGCCTTTCTGGTCCATTTAGGTGGGAAGACGGTAGAGGTGGAGGTCGAGGTATTTGATGTGCCTCTTGATTATAACTTGTTACTAGGACACAATTGGACCTATGCTATGGTTGTCGTAGTATCGTCCATCTTTCATACTCTTTGTTTTCCTTATGAAGGGAAGATTGTGACGATCGACCAGTTATCCTTTGCGTACGTTATTCCCAATGCATCTATTGGACCGTCGATCCCCATGATCAACAATTATCAGCCGGAAACTGAGAATATCGGTGTCGAAATGTAGTCTTCCCTCATGGGTACTTTCGACTTCACGACACCAATTCACCACATTTACGCCATGTCCAGTAGGCCCGTTTCGACAGGGAGGTCCATTCCTTTCCACAATTCCTATTTTAGTGATCCGTGGACCTTACCTTCCCCAAATGCAGCTTGTGAGGGTCAGTCACATACTGGAATTATATCACCAACCTCTATTAGTCATGTTGGATATTGGTTGACAACCTCTGCTAGTCACATTGAAGACCAACAACTAGTTGCTGCAAGTCATGTTGGGGGAACAAATCTAGTCATTTCTAGTCACACTGCACATACATCACCAACCTCTGCCAGTCATGTTGGGGATTCATCACTAACCTCTGCTAGTCATGTTGGATATTTGCTATTATCCTCTGCAAGTCATGCTGGGAGCATGTTACCAGCCACTACAAGTCATGCTGTGGGAATTCATACGATTGAGAAGCCTAGATGTGTAAGATGTAAGTCGAATATCCTTTGTATACTTTACAAAGGATATCACCTTACTCATTTGTACCCTACTACTGCTATGGTACAAGATGCGTGGTCCTTTCCTCGGGGGCCTTCGGGTTCTGATTCGTCTTTGGCTTCCCAACCTTCTTTGGTTGATACAACAGTCATGCCGATGTAATCTTTGGCTGACACCCCTCTTTCTTTAGGGGTTGATGCATCCCTTGACCTTGTTGTCTCACATCCTATTCAACCAGCGGTTATGTCGATGAAATCTTTGACCGATCCCACTCTTCTTTTGGAGGGTGATGCGTCCTTCGACCATGTCCTTAACATCTCTAGTTATGTACCTTCTTCACTAGGGATAATTCCACTCTCTTCAAGTATGCTCCCTCCAAGTCCTAAGGTGGTTTCTTTTTATTGGAATGATTTTGTAGAGCCTCGACTTACTTCTTCTACATGCTTCCAAATAAGGGGCATTTTTCGATACATTGCAGATAAAGTAACCTCTACAAGTGTTTTATCCCCCTCCACTTGGAAAGATTTGGGTTTTCCCAAGCTTGTGTCATCTCTTCGTAAGTTTCTAGCCTTTCACAAAAGTCCTGCATGAGAACCTTGGCCTTCCCCATTACATGTTGCTTAGAACAACATCCACGAGTCTTATTTAAGCTCTTTTCCGAATTGTCTAAAAAGAGAAAAGTTTGTCGAGTGAATTTGTCCCTTTCACACTCGTTAAATTGGACTTGAAAGGTCGTGAGTCTTAGTTAATCTCTTTTCCGACTCGTTTTCAAAAAGTGAAAAGATTGCCGTGTGAACTTGTCCCTTTCACACTTGTAAATGGGATTTGAAAGGATGTCTATTTGGCACAAGTTTATCCCTTTTTGACACCAATTAGACTAAATGTAATGAAAAAGGACATTTTTTGGCGTTAAGTTGTGATTGTATCTCATGCCCTTGCTTGCAATATTGAGCCTTTAGTCGGTTCTCACTTTGCATTATAAACTGCTTGTCTCAGCAGTTTTGCATCCTCAACCAAGAAGAGCCTCGTTTGTATCCTTTGCAATTTGACACCCTATACCCAGGAGAGAACATTCCCCCTAGTGTCCATCTCCCACATGCATCTCCTTACATTGAGCATAGGTATGTTCCACTGTTGAAACTATTTTTGATTACTTGCGACACTCGTTTACTCCTCTATATCATAGCATTCATTTGTCTATGAAAAATCAAAAAAAGACGAGAGGGAAGGGAGTATAATCTTATGTTGACAGCATTCGTGTCACCTTTGAACATAGCACAAAGTTATTGATTCCATTCATCATCATAATTTTGGGTGGCCTTAAGAAGCTGAGCTCGTTACAGAGTCTTCTCTACTGTCTGGTTACTCTTCCATTCCTCTATATGTCTCATGCTCTTGTTCAAAGGAAGTTTATCAACCTGTGTCGGACACTTCTCATAACTCTTGACTTTGCATGTTGGCCATACCCTAAGTTTGTCTCAGAACCACATGATATTATAGTCCTATCATGCACCCTCGTCCTACTTTCATCATTGGTAGGTAACCTTGAACCCAACAGTCGACATTTCATCATTGGTCGTTGAATGGGTGGTTTCCCTTGTGTTCGACGAAAAGACATCTATTCACACATTGGGATTCATGCAGTTTCTTAGATTCCATTGGCCTTATTGGTGGTTTCCTCGCCTTTGTCAATAATTTTCATCATTGGTTGCTATTTAGAGGGTCTTTTTCTTGTACCTCTTTCACTTGGCACATGAGAATGATGCACAAGGTCATTGGTTCATGAACATGTTCTTCATCTGATTTCCACTAAATCATGAAGCTCTTGCTTTGTACCTCATGCTGACTGATGAGAGATGCCTTAATTCTCTCCTTTCAGTGGGTCTCCTTCCATCGACTTCAACCCATTTATTCTGGAAGCTGGACCTATAGTCTTATGAGTAACTTGAGACTTGCAGTCATCAGTGGCAGGCTCCCTCGCCATCGACAGTTGGTAATATATCAATGTCTCCTGATCGATGGATTCTTCAAGTGTTCAACACCGACTCCTTTATTCACACTTGCAAGAATGTACCCAGTTCCTTGAAATCTACTTTCATTATCGGTAGGTTGTCTCGCATTTGTTAATGGTATACCTCAATGAATGGTAATAAAATGATGTCTCACTGTGTTCGACCTCAACTCCTTTATTCACATGATGTAGAATTGCACCCTTGGCGGATTGTGTAGAAGACTTGAAGACATCACTATATGGCCACATCTTTCCTGATTTGTTGCTTCCTTTTCATTGGACCAATACCTATATGACTTCAGTGATCATGGGAGATCATATTGTACTTCATTGTATACAAATATCTTCACATTGGTTTTGAGACTGGTTCTACTAGGCCTTGTTCGTGACTATGATAGCTTTGGCATGTAACCGCATTTTTATTTTCCTATTCATGGCCATAAACACTTGTTTGGTATATTTTCACATGGATCTACAGTGTAATTCTATTGGCAGCCATGTATGCAAAGTCAGTGCAGAATGCAATGAGCAACTAGTTCTTCTAGTTGGTTCCCCATCACTCCACTTCTGGGTTGTTTATAATGTATTTCGGCCATCACAAATACTCCTCTGACCTCACACATTAGGGGGCATCTGTTATAGCAATATTTTCCTCACCCTATGCAATATTGCAAAGAAGGCCTTTTTCCATTTCCCTATGCAGACTTATCATCCCTGTTTGTAAAATCCAGAGCCAAAAATACATATTTTTCCACATGTACGCATCTTGCCTACTATATAGCATGCGTATACGCAGGCTGCTCCACTACATCCCACGTAGAACGAGATTTGTGCTAGAAAACAAAAATTAATGGTGGGTTTTCATGTCATGACATGAGATCTATGATCCTTGGCCTTTCATATACTAGAAACATTTTGAATCGGCCCTTCAGTTCCATTTTTAAGACTATAAATGGGCCAATTCCAAGGTATGGAAAAAGAGAGAAAGAATTCAACTTTGAGAGCAAAGTTACTCAGGAGAAATTATTTACTTCATATTGAGTATGCATCCCTTTGTCCTTTAAGTATGAACACAATGTTCATCTCCAAGCTCTTCCCTTATTGATTGATAAACTCATTGTTTCTCTCTTATGAGCTAGCCTTTGGTGGAGGATTGAAGTGGTAGAGGCTCAGCTAGAAGGAACTTAGTTTCTCGGTTCCGAACTGTGCCGACACAAAAGTCTGTAATATCTTCACTTCTGTTGATCATTTATTAATATAAATACTCCTTTCTCGTCCAATTGATATCTTGCAAATATTTGAGTTATTATCCATGGGTGTATTTGTTATGTATATTAATGGATTATGCTATCTAATGTGCTAACCTTTTATATTATCACCATATGCTTGCTTTGCCTAGTTGTTGAGAACTAGTTGCAGGTATATAGATTTGGGTCAAAGTGCTCAACGATGGACTTCATCAAACATATGGGCGAGGTAGGCCTCTTTCTTATCTTGCTTGAATATTGGTTTATATAGCATGTTTTGGGGATAGAGTTAATTTCTGTAGTCATTTTCGTCTATTGTGGTTTACCCTAGCCATAGAGAGTTTTTCCTCGTAACAAAAGTGGAGTATACATTCCTACCTTTTTGTTGCTAGGATTACTTGTAGCACATAAATAATTTCATCTTACATATCGTTATACACTTTCATTCATTTTAGGCTAATAACAATACCTTTCCAGATTTGCCACCATCTTGCCTACACCGAAATGGCCAACAATAAGAGAAGAATGTGATTCCCTTATGATCTTGAATCTTTCACCCTATGGAATACATATCTTTCCAAGATGATACAAAAGTTTATCATGCACATGGTAATCCAATTCCTCTACTTGGTTTGCTTGACACAAAGTTGCATATACATCTTTAAAATTAGCATCTCAAGCATATTGTTCAACATAGCTCTCATGCATGATAGAATTATGCTTAAGAATAACTGAAGCAATAATAATAGGCCTAGAAAGAATATCAACAACCTTGTTATAAATGCCTTTCTTATACCTTATCACCAAGTGGAATTTCTGCAAGAGGCCCATCCATCTGAAATGCCTTGCTTGTTGTAGCTTAGTTTGTGATTGCAAGTATTGCAAAGGTTGATGATCAATGTGAATAATAGTTTCTTTTCCCAACAACAATGTTTCCACTTTTTCACACTTTTCACCAATGCATACAATTCCTTGTCATATGTAGGATAATTAACTATTGCACCATTAAAAATTTCAGAATGAAAAGATATGGGCTTACCATGTTGAAACAAGACTTCTCCCATGGAATACTAAGTTACTTGCATCTATTTGTATCTTAAATGGCTACCTTAAATCACGAAGTGCAAGAAATGGAGCTGAACTAATTCTCTCCTTCAATGCATCAAAATCTTTTTGTTTCTTTCCTCCCCATTGGAAAACATGCTTAATGCTTGTCATGACATGTAATAAAGTTGCAATTGAGGGAACGTTAGAAATAAACTTTCTCCAATATTGGGTTGCTCCCAAAAATATTCTAACCTATGTTACATTGTTGGGATTGGGCCAATCTAAAATTACTTTGACCTTTGAGGGATCTATCTTCAATTTCCCCCCTCCAACAATATGTCCCAAGTAAACTAATGAGGTCTTTCCAAACTCACATTTAGACATCTTTAAAAACAAATTTTCTTTATTCAAGACATATAAGACTTGTTTCACATGCCTAACATGTTCTTCACGATATTTGATAAATGTCAATATGTCATCGAAGTAGACAATTACACAATCATCAAGAAAAGGCCTTAAAACATCATTCATAACTCTCATGAATGTTGCAGGAGCATTACAAAGCCCAACTGGCATAACCATCCATTCATACAAACCTTGCTGTGTTTTGAAAGTTGTCTTTCATGTGTCTCCTTCAATAATCCTAATATGATGATAACCACTCCTCAAGTCCAACTTAGTGAAATACACAACATCTTTCAATTGATCAATAAAATCATCAATTCGAGGAAGAGAGTAATGATTCTTTACCATAATCTTGTTCAAGGCTCTGAAATATACACACATGCACCATGCGCCATATTTCTTTGGTACTAAAACAATTGGTGACTCACATGGCGATGTGCTTGGCATGATAACCCCTTTGTCAAGAAACTCTTGGATTTGTTTCTTTATTTCTGCATTCTCCATGACTGACATCCTGTACATGCCAATGTTTGGAAGAGGACAATCTTGCTGCAATTGGATCCCATGTTGGATACCTATTTTAGGAGTAAATCCTTTTGGCTCCTAAAACATCTCATCATATTTGTTAACAACCTCATACAAATCAGATTTAACTTTGCATCACATCCTTGGAAAGATTCGTTTTCAACATTGTATTTGGGTTTGATCATCAAGAGTACAAATTTATTACTAGCATTGACTAACCTCTTCATTTTTCCAACATTTACAAGTGACAAATTCAACTTCTTGGTATGTGCTCTAACAATGTACTAAAATCCATATTTAAACAAATGATATTTGTTCTCATGACGAAGATGTCAGACAATTGGCTTAGGTTGATGGATAGTTGGTATGGATTTTTAGTTGTCATTGATTTCAACCATTGGAGAGTGATATTGCATATTGATGTCAACCTTAGTGATTGATGTCAACCCTTGGAGAAAGTCCGATAGCAAATTCCAGTAGCAAAAAGGTTTGGGTAATGTACCCAAGTTTGTTTCATGTATAATGGTATGAGTTTTAATATATTTGAAGGTAATACTATTCTAGATGGATAGTACATGTCATTCCATTTCCGGTGGTATGTGAAACGTCACAAATATCCTCATGATTAGAGAGTTATGGCCATGAGAAGTTGGAGAACCCAGGTTTGGGTAATGGACCCAAGTTTGTTTCATGGATAATGGTATGAGTTTTGATATATTTGCAGGCAAGCCTATTCTATATGGATTATTACATGTCATTCCATTTCCAGTGGTATGTGGAACGTCACATAACTCCTCATGGTTAGAGAGTTATGGCCATGTGAAGTTGGAGAACCCTCATGAGTCATTTAGAAGCCCCAAAAGGTCAAAGTAGTCAAAGTGGTTTAAGAGATTTTAGAAGGTAAATAATAA
>SNQJ01S0059809.1:166976-182234 GCA_010110895.2 Picea sitchensis | reverse complement strand
TTGATGAGTCATAGTTGATGAGTAGTTGATATATGATTGGTACATACTTGGTACATGGTTGGATGCAGTTGTTCATGGTACAGGTTGGTGCATGGTTGATGCAGTTGTTCATGGTACATGTTGGTGCATGGTTGATGAACTTGTTTATGGTACATGTTGATTACAGGTTGTTTGGTACAGGTTGGTGCATGGTTGATGCATGTGTTTATGGTACAGGTTGATTACAGGTTGAGGTACAAGTTGGTGCATGGTTGATGCACTTTTTTATGGTACAGGTTGATTACTGGTTGTTTGGTACAGGTTGGTGCATGGTTAATGCACTTGTTTATTGTATAGGTTGATTATAGGCTGAGGTACATGTTGATGCATGGTTCAGGTTATTGGTACATGTTTATTGGGACAAATTTACAACAGTATATGTCACAGTGATATTGTGAGAGTGGTTCCATCATTCTACATGTACGCTAGGGAGGTTGAACAGGGCAAAGACAAGTGGTTGTATCCACCTTCCAATTGTATCTGTAGAACATAGGGGGTCGTAGCCTCCTTCTAGTTGTAGACAGATAATTGGGGAGTTGGATATTCCCTCAGGTGGTAGCCTGAGAAATTAGGGGGTTGGAGACTCCTTCTAGTTGCAGCTGGAAAACAAAGGAAGTTGGTGCTTCTAATGAATGTAATTCTTATAGACATATAAGAAAAATCCTTCCATGGTTTTCTCTCACTTTGGGTTTCCACATAAAACACTGGTGTACTGTGTATGTGTGTGATTTCTCATTTTTTCATTGTTTATTTACTCTGAAACTATTGGATAATAATGCTACATTGATATAACACTTGCATTTTATGGTGAAAAAAGATTAAATTGCTCTATTAATGATTCACCCCCCTCTCAATAATCCAACAATTGGAATGAGATCTGGTTCCTTCAGGAAACAATTTAACCATTGGACGGAGATCATGGATTATTCTAGGAATGGAGTAACAATGTTTAATGGTCATAATGGTTTTAAGTATGAGATGTGGAGCATAAGGATGAAAGTATTTTTACAGGCACAAGGACATTATATTTGGATATCAGTTGTTACAGGATATGATAGTTCAAGAAGGGGAAAGACTATAGCCAAGAAGGAATTGAAGAAGAATAAAAAAATAGCAATGGATTTCATCTGGGAAGGATTACCTAATCCAGTAAGAGAAAAGGTTGGTAAATGTTCATCAGCCAAAAAACTTTGGGATAAGTTACATGACATATATTCTTCACCCATAGCAGATTCAGAAAATTCCAAATAAGATGAAGATACAGATCAAGAAGAATTATGTTCACCATGTCAAACAAATTCAAAATATGAAGAGTACATAATCGCCAGAGGTATGTTGTTTTTTTTTAATTGTGATAAACGTGGACATATTGAAATAGAATTCCATCAAGGAAATGAGACAGAAAAACTAATTGAAAAGGAACAAAATTATGAAGCATAATTGATTAGTGCCTTAGATGAACTAAGAGAAGAAAACAAGTCACTCACGAAAGAATTGATGAAACAAAAGGAAAGTGTTCACATTTTTGAATAATCCCAACAGGTCATCGAGAACTTAAGAACTCAGCTAGAAGAATCCAGAAAGATCAAATAAAATCTTGAATATCAAAAGAAGTATTTGGAAGCCAACATAGAAACACAGAAGGAAGAAGCAGAAATGAGAGAGAATATATTGAGAGATCATCTTAAGGAAAGAACTAACTATGTAAACTAGCTTGACGTAGAGTTTGGTCAAGAAGAGAAGGGACTTGAAGAAGAAATAATGACATTAAAAATTCATCTTGAAGAAGTGAAGAGAACAGAAGAAGTCATAAAGTCTCAGATAATGAAGAAAGAAGAAGAGGTTGAGCATATTGAATAAGAAGTTGTCACATTGAGAAGTAAAATCGTCAAGCTCAAAAAGAATGTTGAAGAGACAAAAAGATCCACATCAGTTACAAAGAATGAAGAGAAGCACTCTAGGTTGCTAGAAACGAAGAATGAAGAAAATAGAAAGAGTTATGTAGAAGTATTCAAAGGAAGGAATCATGGTCAACCAGAATCTAAGAAAACTATTGAAGATACATATTCAAGAAGACCATCTGAGTTCAAGCCACAAAGAAGCTTCAATCATGATCATGATCAGTCAAGGCAGAAATTCAGAAGGACTACACTACAAAGAAGATCATTCACTCCTAGGTATGGAAATTTATTTTATGGTTATTGTTTTTACTGTACTAATTTCGGACATAAGGTTGCATATTGCAGGGATTATAAAATAAATGTTCAAGCAAGAAGTGCCTATGTGGTCGTACGTAACATTGAGTGTTACAAATTTCATAACTATGGACACATAGACATTGATTGCAGAAGCATGATTTATACTTCCATGAAAGAGAACACTGATATCAGATATAAGAAAGTATGGATAAGAAAACAAGAAGAATAGGTGAACAAATACTAGGTACCAGAGATTGCAAGATTGGCAATAAAAAGAGATGAAGAAAATTCTACAGAGAAAAAGAAAGATGTCAGATACAGAAAGGTTTGGAAAATAATTGAAATAAATGAAGGACAGGTAAACAAGGAACAGGTTCAAGAGATTGTACTTTCAGGTATTGTAGTGAAAGATGAATCCACAGACAAAAAGAAATAAGTTATATCTCAGAGAGATCATGAATCTACTAATGAAGATGATGATGAATCTACCAATGAAGATGATTATGAATACTAATCAAAGAAGGAATTGTTCTGAGCCATCCGACTTAGAGACTCCCAGGTAATATGAATATTAGACAGGGGGAGTCTATGTGATAGTTGTGCCAAACCAAATAACCATCCTTTGAGCATCTTGTAGAGTTTGAGAAGACAGATTCAGAGCAGTTAGTTAGTAGAAGTACAGTTTGATAGATTAATCAAGACTTCATGATAGTATAATGATAAATGGGTTAGCATTATGGACAGTTTCACAAGTAGATTTTTAGACAGAGATGGATTCATAAGAACACTTAGCAGGTTTGAACAGGTATATGACAGTGGATGAGAGCATGGATTCATATATTGGTTCAAAGAGTGGTTCAGAGACAAAGGAAAATTATCAAAATGGATGATAATTACACAAGAAATGGCTTGAACAATGCTAATGGATTCCAAATTGACAGATATTTTTTGGATACATGCAGTGAATACAACAACTCACATTCAAAATGGAGTAATACTCAGAAACAACAATGACAAAACTTCCTATGAACTATGGAAAGGAAGCGCAAACAACAACCTCTACATCAATAAATTTGCAAAGGATATGCAGAATGAAGTTGAAATGTCATTACTTGGAGAATTGTTCTTCTTTCTAGGTCTTCAGATATGTCAAAGAAACCAAGGAATTTTTATTTCTCAAACTAAGTATATCACAGAAATGCTAAAGAGGTTCAGAATGGAAGATTGAAAACTAGTTACAACTCCTATGAAAACCTGTTGCAATTTGAGCAAAGATGGTGATTCAAAGTCTATAGACCAGAGGAAATACAGTTCAATGATTGGTAGCTTACTATATGTGACAACATCCAGACCAGATGTAATGGAGGAAGTTGGATAGGTGGCACGATTTAAAGCAACACCAAAGGAATCACATGTATTAGCAGTGAAAAGTATTTTCAGATATCTCAAAGGAACATAAGAGTTTGGATTATGGTATCCAAATGGAAAGGATCTATCACTTATTGCCTACACATATCTAGATTGGTCAGGTTGCATTGATGATCAACGAAGCACCAGTGGAGTAGCGTTCTACTTGGGTGAGTGTTTAGTATCATGGTTAAGAAAGAAACAATTCCATTTCTGGTGGTATGTGAAACGTCACATAACTCCTCACAGTTAGAGAGTTATGGCCATGAGAAGTTGGAGAACTCAGGTTTGGGTAATGGACCCAAGTGTCTTTGATGGATAATGGTATGAGTTTTTATATATTTGAAGGAAATACTATTCTATATGGATATTACATGTCATGCCATTTCCATTGGTATGTGGAACATAACATAACTCACAATTAGAGAGTTATAGTCATGTGAAGTTGGAGAACCCTCATGAGTCATCTAGAAGCCCCAAAAGGTCAAAGTAGTCAAAGTGGTTTAAGAGATTTTAGAAGGTAAATAATAGAGTGAAGTGATGAGTGTACTATAAGTCAAAGTGAATACAAAATAAATTATTAAAATAATAAAGTTAATGGAGAAATTAGAAGTAGGTTAACCCTAAAATAAGGAAAGTGGGTTAAGATGGTTAAAAGGTAACCCCTTGAGGAAGCTACATGAAAGTATAAATAAGACGCAAGGCTCTCTCATTTTAATCACACTTGAGCATATTGAATATCTATAAGTGATTGAGGTAACCAAAGTATATCTAAGCCTAATTTCATAGGGAAGGTGAAGTAAAGAAGGCTGAAATTCAAGGGATAATAAATTCTTTTGATGATGCTTTCTAAGGTATGTTATTTATAGGTCATCTCACCATTTTCACAATAATGTTTTTTCTCGAATGATTCAGACCATGAAATTGGGAGTCCCTTGAGGAAACATATCAAAGTAATTGTGGTACCATTTTCAGCTTGTGGGTCATTGTAGTTTTGGATTTACACTCCATGGAAAATAGGGTTTGTGGCTAGTCCTGAAACTATTCTAAAACAAGTGTTTCGGTTAAAAACGTCATAACTTCTTCATAAAAGATCAAAATTTAGTAGGAAAAAATGTGTTGGTTAGAGTACAATTTGCAGTATTCTGTGTACAATTTTTAGATCCATATAACAAATATTTCGTGCGGGACACGCTATACAAGTTCACTCTCTAGAATAAGCCAGAATTCAATAAGGTATGCCATTTTTGCTATAGCTCATTTTATGAGAGGTTCCAAGTAGTGACACCTGGGGGAATTGCATAAAACACACTGAAGAACATTGTGTACTATTTTCAGATCTTTATTCATTACAGATACATAGTTATGATTCTTTCAAGTTAGGGTTGTTGACTAATCCAAAACTAGTCATGTGAGACTAAAGTAAAGTTTGATGAAAATGATAGTCTCTTGTTGTTAAATTTATGGAAGGTTTGCAGGTATGTGATCATATACACCAGGTCTATTACAGAGTTACAAATCATATTTGGATGATTAAATTGATGAGGTATTTTGGTTGAGGTACATGTTGGGTACATGGTTGAGACAAGTAGTTGATGAGTTGGAACATACATGAGGTGTATAGTTGATATATTGATGAGTCATAGTTGATGAGTAGTTGATACATGATTGGTACATACTTGGTACATGGTTGGATGCACTTATTCATGGTACAGATTGAGGTACAGGTTGGTGCATGGTTGATGCACTTGTTCATGGTATAGGTTGAGGTACAGGTTGGTGCATGGTTGACACACTTGTTTATGGTACAGGTTGATTACAGGTTGTTTGGTAGAGGTTGGTGCATGGTTGATGCACTTCTTTATGGTACAGGTTGATTACAGGTTGAGGTACATGTTGGTGCATGGTTGATGCACTTGTTTATGGTACAGGTTGATTACAGGTTTTTTGGTACAAGTTGGTGCATGGTTGATGCACTTGTTTATGGTACAGGTTTATTACAGGTTGAGGTACAAGTTGATCCATGGTTGATGCATGGTTTAGGTTATTGGTACATGTTTTTTGGTGCAGGATCATTGGTACAGGTTTACATCAATATATCTCACAGTGATAGTGTGACAGTGGTTCCACCATTCTACTTCTACGTCAGGGCGGTTGGATGAGGAAAGGACATGTGGTTGTATCCACCTTCCGATTGTAGTCGGATAACATAGGGGGTTGTAGCCTCCTTCTGGTTGTACCCATATAATTGGGGAGTTTGAGCTTCCCTCAGGTTGTAGCCTGAGAAATTACAGGGTTTGAGCCTCCTTCCAGTTGTAGTTGGAAAACAAAGGAATTTGGTGCTTCCAATGAATGTAATTCTTATAGACATATAAGAAAAAGCATTGTGTGGTTTTCTCCCGCTTTGGGTTTACACGTAAAACACTGGTGTACTGCGTATGTGTGTGATTCCTCATTTGTTCATTGTTTATTTACTCTGCAACTAATGGATGATTATGCTACATTGATATAGCACTTTCATTTTATGGTGAAAAATGATTAAATTTCTCTATTACTGATCCCGCCCCCTCTCAGTAATCCAACATATGAAAGATGGCTCTCCTATCATATAAATATGGGCTTCCCAAAAAAATACCACAAATATCCAATGGAATGAAATCAATCTCTTCCTCATCTATAAAGTTTGCAGTGATGGAAAATTTTAATTTACATCTCTTAGTCACATGCAATTTTGCATTGTCACATATCCAACCTAAAAGATATGGTTTAGGATGAGGAGTGGTTTCCAATTTTAGTTTCTTGACAATGTATTTAGAAATGAGGTTTGCTTGTGAACCAATATCAAATAGAGTATCTATATTGGTATGCTTTGAAATAACCCTTATGTGGAAAATTTCTATTCTTTCTTTTTCATGTTCAGTTTCATTGAGGCTACTACTTGAAGAACTAGTACTGGCAATAGAGTCCTTACATTGAAAACCCATGGCTTTGATCTTGGTTTCATCTCCAGAATCAGATCCTAAATCATGTTGTGTAGTTGCAACAATATTTGGTTTCCCTTTGTTGTTGAATGTTTTGGGTCTCTTTTCAGGATGAAGTTTCTAATGCAGGAGCATCGCTCCACGCCAACAACGCGCCAGCGAGCCAGGCACATTAAAGTGCACATTCAATGGGAGAGAGGCGCAACCCTCACATTTTTCAAATTTTCAAATTTGAATTAAATGATTGTAAGGTCATAGAGCCCAAAGGCCATGCATATGTGCAGGATTTAGATGTAAGTATCCTTTAATGGTTGTAAGGCTGGGATCTAGCTTTGATCTAGACTAGACAACCCATTCAATGTAATTGAATAGGGTAGGTAGCTTGAAGGGAAGAGATCAAAGAACCCCCTCATGTAAAAGATCTCAGATCTCATTGTAAAAAAAAAAAAATGAGTCGAATAGAGAGAGAGAAGAGAAAGAGAAGAGAGAGAGCCGAGACTCTGTTGCAGTCTGAGCTCGAATACATTGTAAAGAGGCATTCTTGTTTAATACAAACATATAAGTTTTTCCTACATGTTATTTTGTGTATGTGTGAATGAATGTCTTCATGTGTTTGTTTTATATGTTGTAGATGTATGTTGTAGATATGCATTTGCAGGGACAGATATATTTTTCTATATGAGGGCTCTTTTATTTCAGGATAGGGGTTCTTTGAGGCTTCATGAAAGATTGCATGACAAAACACTACAGGTTCTGAAAGCCAGTGCATAGAGTGCACTTCTGAATTCTGTGGATTCAGACAGAGACGTGCCAGGAGGGAACACCAGCTGAAGTCATCGACTCAGAAGGAAACCTCAAGGTTATTGAACACCTTGGAGGTAAGACTGTGCAGAGGAAGCCACATATAAGACAGAATTACTGAGGGTTCTGTAGAGCCCTACCAAGAGGGCATTGAGTGTGTGCGTTGAGGGCATGGGAAGACATAATTCTTTGAGGCTCTTCCAGGAGGGCATTGAGCGGGTGCAAGAGTGCACATAAGAGAAGAACTCTGTTTAGAGTTCGTTGAAAGAACATAATTTATGAGGGATTTTGTGAGGCTCTGCCAGGAAGGCATTGAGTGTGTGCATAGATTTCATAGGAGAACTCTTGTTTGAGTTCAGTAAGAAGACAAAACCACTGAGGGGTTTTGTAGAGCTCTGCCAGGAGGGCATTAAGAAGGTGCTGAGAGCACAGAAAGAACTCTTGTTTTGAGCTCAGACAAGAAGAAGAGTCAGGGAGGACCTTCACAGGGTTATTGAACACCCTACAGGCTCAGCAAGGATTTCTTGAGAAGGAAGTTGCCAAGAAGGAATTTCCATCCTTTCAAGGAGAGAAAGGGGCAGAGACCATCGGGTCTGAGCAACAAAAAGCTCAAGGAGGAATTTTTTTCAAGTCGGGAGATCAGGAGGTTAAGCGTAGAGAATTAGCCAAGAGAGGACTTATTCTAAGTCCCGAAGCTCAGAAGAGATAACACTTTTGTGTGAAGTGACCCTGCAAGGAGTTCAGAGGCCGAGAAATTCTTCGAGGTTCAGAGTGAACAAGCTCAGGAGGGACAATGCTTTTGTGCATAGAGCTAAAGCCGAGAGGAGCTGCAGAAGTCAGGGAAACCCTTTGCGGTTTCATAGTCCTGAAGCTCAGGAGGAGGAGTGTCCCAAGAAAACAAAATGAAGCTAAGGTTTCAAGGCTTGTAGGAGGCAGAGGAAGCAAAGGCTAAGGCCTTTGATACTTTGTAAATCTTCCAAGTTCAGGAAGAAGCATAAGCTCAGGAGGGAGACACAACTACCGTTGTATCGGTGCTAGAGGTCGAGATCTAGACCGTTGAATTCATGTCTAGGCAGCAGCAGAAGAGTGTGAACTCAAGAGAGATACAACTGTCATCAGATCTCGCACAGAAAAGCTGATAGCCATCGGATCTGTGGAGAGCTACACGAGATTTAACTCTCATGTGTGTTGAGGAGAGGACCTGCAAAGTCTCGAAAGAGAGAAAGCATCAGGAACATCCATCATTCATAGGATGAGTAGAAGAAGTCTTGAACCCATTGGGGTTTTGGGTATCAGAAGATCGAAGAGGAAGAGTTGGGAGACAGGAAGTCCCAAGTCACGAAATCTCGATAGAGCAGGAGTCGTCGGATCGAGGCAGATCTCAATTGTAGATCACGCAAGGAGGTAAGGCTTCAGAAGTTTGGGTATTAGGGTTTCAGGAGGTAAGGAACCTAGAGGTTGTGGATTCTCATGGTTGCAAAATCCCAGAGGGATCAGGACCGTCCAACAAAATGACACGGTTCAAGCGATCAAGGCATCAGGAGATTCCCAAAGAAGGCCCATTTAGGCATTCCGAGTATCGAGGATGCAAAGGACAAGAATTCAGGATTCTTGACCAGCAGAAGACCGAAGGAACACAGGCCGTCGGATCTAAGGAGGCTTACAACTGTTGATCCCAGCCAAGAGCGGAATATCGCTTATCGAAGGTTCGGGAGTTGAAAGAATTATCCTGAGTTGCAAGGAGCCGAGAAGGATATTCAGACCATTGGATCAAGGTCATGGGAATACCATCAGATCAGAACCTTCTCTCCATATCGCACATCGGAGGTTGGAAGAACCACTCTTTGACTGCAGAAGTCGTGAAGTGCGAGCTCCGAGAGCTCGTGCGAAAATGTGGCACATCCGTTAGGTGGGGACCGCGTGGGTGACAGGTGGCGCAAATATACAACACACTGAAAGAGTGAAATTGGTTGACAGGTGGTGGATACGCATCATTGGGAAGGAGTCAACCTATCATTGACTTATTGTATCTCGGGGGATCGCGAAGGAAGACCACGAGGGTTGGACACTCCAACTCACGAAGTCGCGAGTTGCGAGAGGTGCTAGCGTATAGTCTAGCTAGTGGTTATGCATGGAAGACGCTAACAAAAAGGGGCCATACCGTATCAAAATCTTGAATATTGGAGGTTTGGAGTTGAGGGTCTTCGACCCATGAACTCGCGAGATCGCAAGTTGTGAAAGGCGCTTATGTTAAGGCCTTGGTCATAGCGCTGAGGTCATGTGGAGGTGAAGCTCACACCTTGTGCATGTTTGCGCAGGTGGGGTTTCCAGGAAAGGACCTGTAGATCGGATTTGTAGGGTCTCAAGGAAGGCTGAGCAAGAGGAGACCTGCCATAGTAGCAGGGATGCAGCAACAGTAGTAAAGCAGAGGGGAAGATGGACAGCTCCAAAGAACTGTTTGGGATCCAGGAGGATTTCAACAACGATGCTGGGAAGCTCATGAGAAAGAGCTCATGATTTTTGGCATTTGAGGAGTATGATGCAGGATAATCTCTCCACGCCAGCAACATGCTAGCCAACCAGGAACATTAAAGTGCACATTCAATGAGAGAGAGGCGCAACCCTCACATTTTTCAAATTTTGAAATTTGAATTAAATGATTGTAAGGTTTTCGAGCCCAAAGGCCATGCATATGTGCAGGCTTTAGATGTATGTAGCCTTTAATGGTTGTAAGGATGGGATCTAGCTCCGATCTGGACTAGACATCCCATTCAATGTAATTGAATAGGGTAGGTAGCTTAGAGGGAAGAGCTCAAAGAGCCCCCTCATGTAAAAGATCTCAGATCTCATTGTAAAAAAACAAAGTTGAGTCGAATAGACAGATAGTAGAGAAAGAGAAAAGAGAGAGTCGAGACTCTGTTGTAGTCTGAGCTCGAATACATTGTAAAGAGGCATTCTTGTTTAATACAAACATAGCAGTTTTTCCTGCATATTATTCTGTGTATGTGTGAATGAATGTCTTCATGTGTTTTTTTTATATGTTGTAGATGTATGCTATAGATATGCATTTGCAGGGATAGATTGATTTTTCTATTTTATGGTCGTTTGATTTCAGGATAGGGGTTCTTTAAGGCTTCATGCAAGAGTGCATGACAAAACACTGCGGGTTCTGAAATCCAGTGCATAGAGTGCACTTCTGAATTCTGCGGATTCGGACAGAGACGTGCCAGGAGGGAGCACCAGCTGAAGTCATCGACTCAAAAGGAAACCTTAAGGTTACTGAACACCTTGGAGGTAAGACTGTGCAGAGGAAGGCACAGAGAATATAGAATTACTGAGGGTTCTGTAGAGCCCTTCCAAGAGGGCATTGAGCATGTGCGTTGAAGGCACGGGAAGACAAAATTTCTGAAAATTCTATGAGGCTCTGCCAGGAGGGCATCGAGCGGGTGCAAGAGTGCACATAAGAGAAGAAATTTTTTTAGAGTACGTTGAAGGAAAAAAAATTCTGAGGGATTCTGTGAGGCTCTCCCAGGAGGGCATTGAGCGCGTGCATAGATTGCATAGGAGAACTCTTGTTTGAGTTCAATAAGAAGACAAAACCACTGAGGGGTTTTGTAGAGATCTTCTAGGAGGGCATTGAGCAGGTGCTGAGAGAAAAAAAATAACTCTTGTTTTGAGTTCAGAGAAGAAGAAGAGTCAGCGAGGACCTTCACAGGGTTGTTGGACACCCTGCAAGCTTAGCAAGGAGTGCTTGAGTAGGAAGTTTCCAAGAAGGCATTTCCATCCTTTCAAGGAGAGAAATGGGCAGAGACCATCGGCTATGAGCAGCAGAAAGCTCAAGGAGGACTTTGTTTCAAGTTAGGAGCTCAGGAGGTTAAGCGTAGAGCATTAGCCAAGAGAGGACTTATTCTAAGTCTCGAAGATCAGAAGAGATAGCACTTTTGTGTTCAGAGACCTTGCAAGGAGTGCAGAGGCTGAGAAACTCTTTGAGGTTCAGAGTGAACAAATATTAGGAGGGATAGTGCTGTTGTGCACAGAGCTACAGCTAAGAGGAGCTATAGAAGTCAGGGAAACCCTTTGAGGTTTCACAGTCCTGAAGCTTAGGAGGAGGAGCATCCCAAGAAAGTAGAACGAAGCTAAGGTTGCAGAGCTTATAGGAGGAAGAGGAAGCAAAGACTAAGGCCTTTGATACTTTGTAAATATTCCAAGTTTATGAAGAAGCGGAAGCTCAAGAGGGAGACCAAACTACCATTGGATCGATGCTAGAGGTAGAGATCTAGACCATTGAATTCATGTCCAGGTAGTAGGAGAAGAGTGTGAACTCAGGAGAGCTACAACTATCATCAGATCTTGCGCAAAAAATTTGATAGCCATCGTATCTGTGGAGAGATACACAAGATTTAACTCTCGTGTGTGCTGAGGAGAGGACCTGCAAAGTCCCAAAACAGTGAAAGCATCGGGACCGTCCATCATTCGGAGGACGAGTAGAAGAAGTCCTGAACCCGTCATGGTTTCGGGTATCGGAAGATAAAAGAGGAAGAGTTGAGAGACATGAAGTCCCAGGTCGTGAAATCCCAATAAAGTAGGAGCTGTCGGATCGAGGCAGATCTCAGCCGTAGATCGTGCAAGGAGGTAAGGCTTCAGAAGTTCGGGTATCGGGGTTTCGAGAGGTAAGGAATGTCGAGGTTGTGGATTCTCATGGTTGTGAAATCCTAGAGGGATCAGGACCGTCCAAAAAAAGGATGTGCGTCAAGCGATCAAGGCATCGGGAGATTCCCAAAGAAGGCCCATTTCGGCATTCCGAGTATCGAGGATGCAAAGGACAAGAATTTGGGATTCTTGACCCGAAGAAGCCTGAAGGAACGCAGGATGTTGGATCTAAGGAGGCTTACAGCCATTGATCCTAGCCAAGAGAGGAATATCGCGTCTCAGAGGTTCGGGAGTTGAAAGAATTATCCCAAGTTGCGAGGAGCCGAGAAGGAAATCCAGACCGTTGGATCCAGGTCACGGGAAGACCGTCGGATCAGAACCTTCTCGTCATATCATGCATTGGAGGTTGGAAGAACCACTCTTCAACTACGAAAGTCATCAAGTGCAAGCGCCGAGAGCTCATGCGAACACGTGGCACATCCGTTAGGTGGGGACCGCATGGGTGACAGGTGGTGCAAACATACAACACACTGAAAGAGTGAAAGTGGTTGATAGGTGGTGGATATGCATCGTTGGGAAGGAGTCAACCTATCGTTGACTTATCTAATCTTGAGGGATCACGAAGGAAGAGAACGAGGGTTGGACACTCCAACTCATGAAGTCACGAGTTGTGATAGGTGCTAGCGTATAGTCTAGCCGGTGGTTATGTGTGGAAGGTGCTAACAGAAAGGGGCCATACCGTATCACAATCTTGGATATTGAAGGTTTGGAGTCGAGGGTCTTCGACCCACGAACTTGCGAGATCGTGAGTTGTGAAAGGCGCTTATGTTAAGGCCTTGGTCATAGCACTGAGGTCGCGTGGAGGTGAAGCTCGCACCTTGTGCGTGTTCGCACAGGTGGGGCTTCCGGGAAAGGACCTGTGGATCAGATTCGTAGGGTCTCAAGGAAGGTCGAAAGAACCATTTTAGTTCTACGGATCTGAACGATAGAACGATCCTGTAGCGGATCTCGGCCCGAGGGTAGGGGGTCTACGTTAGTTTCCAACAGTGGTCTTCATCATGGCCATCTTTTTAACTGTGTTTACTTGATATTTTTTCTCCCTCTTTCTTGATTGAATCATTATTCTTTCCTTTTCCTTTGAATTTCCCTTTTCCTTTGTCTCCATTATAAAATGGCTTCTTGTTTCCCTCTTGAGGAGCATTCTTCCCTCTTGCTTCTAAATGAGTTACTTGTACACAAACTTCATCTATATTTGTAGGGTTAAACATAAGAATTGTGTGTCTCAAGTAGCTATGCAATCCTCCAATGTATTTGAGTAAAGTTTCTTGAGAAGATAAATCTATACCCAAAATCAAATCTCTTCTCCTAAATTCTTGAGTGTAGCTTTGCACATTTTTCCCTTTAGCTTGCCTAAAGTTTTGCCAATCCATAACATATTTATGCATGTATGCTAATGGATAAAATTGCCTTTTAATTGAAACAATAAAATCACTCCAAGAGGATAAAACTTTACCATGTTTCTTGATGTCCTCTTGAGTTTTGACTTTTTCTTGAGGGACAGTGCTGTTGTGCATAGAGCTACAGCTGAGAGGAGCTGTAGAAGTCGGGGAAACCCTTTGAGGTTTCACAGTCCCGAATCTCAGGAGGAGGAGCATCCCAAGAAAGTGGAATGAAGCTAAGGTTGCAGGGCTTGTAGAAGGTAGAGGAAGCAAAGGCTGAGGCCTTTGATACTTTGTAAATATTCCAAGTTCAGGAAAAAGCAGAAGCTCAGGAGGGAGACACAACTACCATTGGATCGGTACTAGAGGTCGAGATCTGGACCATTGAATTCATGTCCAGGAAGCAACAAAAGAGTGTGAACTCAGGATACCTACAGCTGCCATCAAATCTCGCGCAGAAAATCTGATAGCCATCGGATCTGTGGAGAGATACATGAGATTTAACTCTCGTGTGTGCCGAGGAGAGGACTTGCAAAGTCTCGAAAAAATGAAAGCATCGGGACCGTCCATCATTTATAGGATGAGTAGTAGAAGTCCTGAACCTGTCGGGGTTTTGGGTATCGAAATATCTAAGATGAAGAGTTGGGAGATAGGAAGTCCCAGGTCACGAAATCCTGATAGAGCAGGAGCCATCGGATCGAGGCATATCTCAGTCGTAGATCGCGCAAGGAGTTAAGGCTTCGAAAGTTAGGGTATCGGGGTTTAGGGAGGTAAGGAACCTCAAGGTTGTGGATTCTTGCGGTTGCGAAATCCCAGAGGGATCAAGACCGTCCAACAAAAGGACGTGGGTCAATCGATCAAGGCATCGAGAGAATCCCTAAGAAGGCCCATTTCGTCATTTTGAGTATCGGGGATGTAAAGGACAAGAATTCAGGATTCTTGACCCACAGAAGCCCGAAGGAACACATGTTTTCGGATCTAAGGAGGCTTACAGCTGTTGATCCCAGCCAAGAGCAGAATATCTCTTCTCGGAGGTTTGAGAGTTGAAAGAATTATCCCAAGTTTCGAGGAGCCGAGAAGGATATTCAAACTGTTGGATCCAGTTCACGGGAAGACCGTCGGATCAGAACCTTCTCGCCATATCGCGCATCGGAGGTTGAAAGAACCACTCTTCGCCTGTAGAAGTCATGAAGTGTGAGCGCCAAGAGCTCGTGCGAACATGTGGCACATCCATTAGGTGGGGATCGCATGGGTGACATGTGGCGCAAACATACAGCACACCGAAAGAGTGAAAGCAACAGACAGGTGGTGGATACACGTCGTTGGGAAGGAGTCAACCTATCGTTGACTTATTGTATCTTGGGGGATCGAGAAGGAAGAGCACGAGGGTTGGACACTCCAACTCACAAAGTCGCGAGTTCCAAGAGGTGCTAGCGTATAGTCTAGCCGGTGGTTATGCGTGGAAGGCGCTAACAAAAAAGGGCCATACCATATCGCAATCTCGGATATCAGAGATTTGGAGTCGAGGGTCTTTGACCCACGAACTCGCGATATCGAGAGTTTTGAAAGGCACTTATGTTAAGTCCTTGGTCATAGCGCTGAGGTCATGTGGAGGTGAAGCTCGCACCTTATTTCCCTCTTCTTATTGCCCTCATAAAAGAGGGTTGCCTTCTAGGGAAAAAAACCCTAACATAATCTCTACCGTTAGATCTGTGACCTTATAATGAATGGTCCAGATTTACA
>SNQJ01S0059809.1:120684-148950 GCA_010110895.2 Picea sitchensis | reverse complement strand
TATCTCTTGGGGCAATGTCTCCAAATTAAGACAGACCATCAAAGCCTCAAGTACTTTCTGTAAAAAAGCATTTCCTCCCTGGAGCAACAAAAATGGGTGACTAAGCTCTTTGGATATGATTATGAGATCATTTACAAGAAAGGCAAAGACAATGTGGTGGTGGATGCACTGTCCTGAAAATATGAAGAAGAAGGATCCCTTTTTTCTCTTTCCTTCATTGTACCAGATTGGTTCCAAGCTGTTTGCCAGGAATGGCTACAAGATCCCAAAAGTTCGCGTTTGATCCAGTAATTGCAGACCAATTCTCTAGCTCCCCCAGGGTACTCTTGGCTCTAGGATGAGCTTCGATACAAAGGCCATTTGTATTTAAGTAAACAATCAAAGATTAAATCTATGATACTTTCTGAGCTTCATGCTACACCCACAGCGGAGCACTTAGGGTTCACCAAAACCTATGACAGGGTCAAACGTTCTTTTTCTTGGGATCGTATGAAACAAGACATCTGTAATTTTGTCACTGAATGTGATGTGTGTCAATGAAACAAAGGAGAAATTGTCAAATCTCCAGGCACACTACAACCGCTTCCGATTCCTCCTTCTATTTGGAAGGATATCTCTATGGACTTTATTACGGGCTTACCCAAATCAAGAAATAAATCAATCATAATGGTGGTTGTGGATTTCCTTTCCAAGTATGCTCATTTCTGTGCTCTTCAACACCCATTTACTACATCCATGGTGGCTCAAAGTTTCATGGACCAGGTCTTCAATATTCATGGCATGCCTCACTCTATTGTTTCTGATCGTGACCCAACGTTCACAAGCAATTTTTGGCAAGAACTGTTCAAGCTACAGGGCACCCAATTGCATCTCAGTACAACTTATCATCCCCATACTGATGGTCAAACAAAAGTTGTCAACAAATGTTTGGAAACATATCTGAGGTGTTTTGCCTCTGAAAAGAAAAATCAGTGGGCTCAATGGTTACCCCTAGCTAAATGGTGTTACAACACTTCCTACCATACAACTACATGCATGACTCCTTTTGCAGCGGTATATGGATAGAAGCCACCTTCAGTTCTCTCATACTTACCGGGTACCTCGAAGGTCCAAGCGGTTGACCAAACACTTATAGTTCAAGAGGATATTCTCCGTACCCTCAAAGAGAACTTGGCCATGGAACAGAATTGCATGAAGCAACAAGCAGATCAAGGTCACTCTGAACGTCAATTTGCAGAAGGGGATCGGGTGTTTCTGCGACTTCAACCATACAAGCAAAATTCCCTCAAGTCCGAGCATTGTCAGAATATAGTGCCCAAATTTTATGGTCCTTATACAGTTCTCAAGCATGTGGGACAAGTCGCCTATCAGTTAGCTCTTCCCAGTCATTCGAAGCTACATCCTGTTTTTCATGTTTCATGCTTAAAGAAGGTGATTGGAACTAGGTGCCAAATTCAAACCAACCTTCCCAAGTTAGCTGAATAAGGATACATTTGGCTACAGCCAGAAGCAATTTTGGACCAGCGTGAGCATCGCCTGCATTAGAGAACCATCAAGGAAGTGCTAGTCTAGTGGAAAGATACAACTCCAGCATATGCCACTTGGGAACCAGATACCATTCTGCAGTAGTTTCCACATCTCAAGCCTTGAGGACATGGTTGTTTTTAAGGGTGCAGACATGTTAGGTTCCTAACCCGCACATAGGTAGAGCAATATATTCGGATGTAATAAAGGTCAATATTAATAAGGCCTTTCAATAAAATAGAATAAGGTGGATGTAAGAAGACCTAATAGAATCTTCCGCTTCTAGAAGGATCTTCCTCTAGATGCTTCTCTTGATAGACATATTTAGTATAATTAAGGGTTGAGGGTATGAAAACCCTAGCTTGGAGATTATTGTAACAGAGCGTTGCTCGACTGGAGGTTGCCCCGTCGAAGAGGCCCGTTAAAATTTCTTTCTGAATCAAAGTGTTATTTCTATTGTTGTTCTTATATCATTTCTGTGTTATTATGGAGATTATGTTGGTTATATTACTGTTATTCTGCCATTTCTATCATTTTATTTATGTTCTGTATACTTTTATATCTGGTATATTACAAACTACTATCCTCCTTTGGCGCAGCACGCCACCTCTGCCTCGGCAAAGGCCTCTGCGCTGACCTCCCGTTCTTAAGGATCATTCTGTCCAAATTCGTGAGCTAGAGCGTCTCTTTCGATCCCCTATTGGAATCGCTAAGAAAATCCGATCCACAGGTCTTTAATTCCCCACAGTCTTCTACACTCCAACCGCTGCCTCTTCCTCAATAGGAAAGATATGCTTTCGAGTTTCAGGGTTTCTTGATCCCCAATGTCAAGAGTTCTCTATCCTCTTGAATCCCCGATCTCTGATTTGTTGATTTCCTGAAATGGCCCTTCTCGCCTTATCCCCTCCTGGCTATGCCCTAGTCCATGTGACCAATCCTCATAAGACTGCAGCCTTATCTCTTTTCAGGGTTCCAGGCTTTCAAATGCTGAAATGCATGGACCTCTTGTCCATGGAATCCCCAATATCCCAATATGACGTCAGCTAGGCCCCACAATGGAGCTTTCCACCTCATCGGGATTCTAGACTTTGCAATTCTGAAATGTATGGACTTGTTCTCCATGGGATTCCCGATATCCCGATTCTCGATTTCCCGATAGATGGCTTTCCTTTCAGGAAATTTCCTGAATGCTTATATCTCCTCCACGCATGTTCCTATGATGGATGGTCCTGATCACTTCTCGCAACTTTGGAGTTTTCAATGCTGGAATGCTCCGACTTCTTGTCCTCAGGATTCACGAAACACCGAACCCTGATATGCCGATGGAAACTACTATCGGGATTTTCCCCGAACTCTTGGATTTAAGCCACACGTCCCCTCAAGATGGATGGTCCTGATTCAATCTCGGGATTTCGAGACTTCAAATCCCAAAGTGTCCCGACATCTTGTCCTCAGAACTCCCGAAGTGCCGATGGACTCCCAATCTCCACCACGTGTCCCAACCGGTGGACGGTCCTGATTCAATCTCGGGATTTCACGAATTGCGATGCCCTGATGACACAATTTCTTTGTCAACTCAAAACCCTAGTAGTCGAAATACCGACGGGTGCTTGATTATCGCCATGTGTCTCCTCAAGATGGACGGCCCAGATTGATTCCAGGATTTTCACTATGAAAATTCCTGATCCCCTGTCATTGTGACTCCCAATTTCACGATGGTTGATATCCCGATGACCACGCCTCTCGTAGGGGATTTTCTCCTTTGCTTATGAGGTTTTAAACCTCGAGCAACTTCTGTCCGATCCAACAGCTGGCAAGGTTTCATCACTTCTTGATGAAGTGTCTCCACCATCCGTTCCACCGATCTTCTACGCACACTCCAGAGACTAAACTCCACGCGTCTTCACTTGATCCAACGGTTGACGGGTATCTGAGTGAGATCCAATGGCTCATGATCTCCTCCTTTTGTGTGCTCATCCTACTCTCTTATGGACGTGAAATCATCAACGGTCCAGATCTCTTTTCCAGTCTGATCGGACGGCTGCTATGCCTCCTCCTGAGCTTCTGTGCTTTCTTCCGGACTTGGAATAATTCCAATTTCTCAAAGGCCTCAACCTTTGCCTTATTTCTCCTCTGCGAACTCCTTTACTTGAGTCGTCCAGTGCATAAATGAAAATGATGTCCCTCCTGAGCTTTGGGAACTCTGAAATCTCCAAAGAGTTCTTCGACCTCTTCATTCCTTGCAGCTATAGATCTGTGCACTGAAAACACTACTCCTCCTGAGCTTATCCTTGAATCCCCAAGGGATTCTTTGACTTTTGTGCCTCTGCAGAGTCTTCACACACACAAAGTGTTATCTCTCTTGAGCTTCTAAAACACTCAAATCTCTAAGGAAATAAATCCTTCTTCCTTTCTCCTGCAGATGGAGAATTTGTATGCCTTCCTGACTATCCTTCACTCAAGCAATCTATTGCTGAGTCTGCAGGGTGTTCAGCAACCCTGTGAATATCCTTCAGTGGATTCTTCCGTCAATTACAGAACTCAAAGATTTCTCTTCTCTTTTGTGCATGTCTGCACAATGTCTCAATGCCCACCTGACAGAGTGTATTCTCATAGAGCATCCAATAGTTCTGTACTTCTTCTGTGCACCTAAGCACCTGCTCAATGCCCACTTGGTATAGCTCTCAGAATCCTCAGTGATTTTGGTTCTCCTTGAACTCACAACAGAGTTCTTCCTCAACACTCTATGCCTATGCTCAATGCCCTCCTGGCAGAGTGTCAAGAATCCTCAGTGATTCTGACTTCTTAAGAACTCACAACAGAGTTCTTCTCAATGCACCACTGTGCATATGCTCAATTCCCACTTGGTAGAGCTTTACAGAACTCCTTAGAGCTTCTATCTGCAACTGTGTTCTTCCTACACCACCTTTCCTCCAAGGTATTCAACAACCTTGAGGTCTTTCTACTGAGTTGATGAATTCAGTTGTGTGCCCACCTGGCACGTCTCTGTTTGACTCCGCAGAGTTCATAAATGCATCCTCTGTGCACGGCTATCAAAACCCACAGTGTTCTGTCACACCCTCCTGGTGTGAAGCCTCAAAGACCTCTCAAGCCTGAAACCAAACAACTCCTGCAAATGCATAAACATAACATACATTCACAACATATAAAGAACACTCACATACATCCACATAACACATAAATACATGCAGGAAAAACTGCTTCTGTTTATATTAAATGGCAAATGCTTGTTTGTACAAGGTGTTCCTGAGCACATCCTGTAACAAGGTCATGGCTCTTCTCTCTTCTGCTCTCTAATCGCAGACTCTCTCCTATGCTCCTCTCTCTTCTCTTACAAAATGAGATACTAAATCTCTTTTACCTGAGGGGGATCTTAGAGCTCTTCCCTCCAATCTACCTACCCTATTCAATTACATTGAATGGGTTTTCTATTCCAGCATCAGATCTAGATCTCAGCCTTACAAACATTTAAAGGCCTACCTACTCTAATGCCTGCCACAAAGGCATGGCTCTATGGCTCAACAGCCTAAACATTAATTACATTCAAATTCAAAATTGAAAACGAGGGCTGGGCCTCTCTTCAGCTTTGAATGTGTGTGCTTGACATGGTTGGCTGGCTGGTTGGCTGACGTGGAGAGATGCTCCTGCATCATCCTTGGAGTAAAGACTCTTTTTCTTATGGAAGATTTTATTTTCTTCAAAAGGACATTTCTTAGCATAGTGTCCTACTCTACCACAATTTAAGCATTTAAAAGGTAGCTTACCTTTGTATTTTCCAGTTCCCCTCTTAAGCTTCCTTACCAAATGTTCTTCTTATTCATTTGATTCGCCACCTAGTATTTATTCTACCCTTTGTTCTTCGTTCCTTTTTTTATTCATGACTTTAAAAGACACTTCCTTGTTTGGTTGTTCATTTTCTGTATCTTTTCTCATTTCATATGTTGCGAGGGTCCCATGTAGTTCATCCATTGTCATTTTTTCCAAATCCCCAGTTTCTTCAATGACCGACACCTTGGAATCATATCTCAAAGGAAGTTATCTCTACACTTTCTTTACAACCAAGGATTCATTGAATTCTTATCCTATTCCTCTGATGGCATTGACAAATTCATCTACTCTGAGTAAATAGGTTGCAATATCTTCTTTTTCATTCATTTTCATATTTTCAAACTGTTCTTTGTGTCGTTGAAGCTTGAACTGCTAGGATTTCAGATTAGCTTCATAAATATTTTTAAGTTTATCCCAAACCTATTTAGTTGTGCTAAAACCCATCACCTTGGTGGAAATAGTTGGTGTCAATCCACTTATGATAAAATGCCTATACTTTGAATTATATCTCATCAATTTGTTCTCATCTGGATCAGTTGGAGTATTTTTTGGAAATTTATAGACATTGACGAATGAGATCCAAATATCCACTCGTAAAGCTGTCTAGTAAGTTTTCATTCTATTGCTCTAGTATGCATAATTGTTTCCATCAAATGGTGAAATCCCATTTGGAATTTGGCCTTCCATTTTTTCTCATGATATTCCTTCTAGTGATTAGAATGTTATGGAGGTAACCTGATCTGATACCAATTGTTGATACTGAGANGATCAATATCACATATAATTTATAACTTTTTAAAATTTTAACTTTTCAATCAAATAAATACATCCAATATATAATAAATAACATAATAAGAAATACAAAGTAGAAGACATATTTACGTGGAAATCCACATAATGTTTTCTTATATAATAAAAAGATTGCATTGCTAGGAATATAAAACTTCCAGTATTCTCCAGCTCCAATTGGAAGGAGGATTCAACCCCCTAGTTTATAGGCTCCAACCTGAAGGAAGCTACAACTCCCTATATTCTCTAGATCCAACTGGAAGGATGCTCAAACCCCCTTTCCTTGCCCCTTCCTTCCACCCTCAGATATGTATATAAAAGAATCAATATGTCACTGTCACTGTCACTATATTTGTCACTGTCATTGTCACTATCACTATCTCTTTCACTATCATTGATACATCATTATCATCAAATTGGGTCCACATAAACCGTCATTGTCACTCTCACCGCCTCTTTCACTATCATTGATACATCATCATCATCAAACTGGGTCCACATAGAAAATGGGTCCACATAGAGATCCTAGATCCACATGTGTCCACACATAAACCCCATCAACCACATAGAACCCTATGCAAATAATAAACCTTCCATACTATAGAGAACCCATAACAATGATCAAAACATCACCATAAGACTAGAAAATATCCTTCATAAGAGATCCTTATCCTCCTATTTTCTTCGCTACAAAACTTGTGCTAAAAGATCACAAGCTTGGATACACTAAAAATGCAAAAATCCATCCTATATTTATAATATTTTTGTCTTTATTTTTAGTTTCTGGTCCGACTTGGTTGAACTACCCTCAATTTTATGGTTGGGTTGTTGGACGGAAAAATTTGTATCTCCTCATTCCTATGGAGTTAGAGGGACTTCCATATACCATTGGAAAGGTCATGGAATAATATTTCCAACAATGTAACTTTTTATTCTATTTGAGTTACTTATGTAGGGTAAAAAGTCCCTCAAATATAGGGTATCCAAATTGACCATAAATAATACTTTCAACAATCTCTATCTTGAAATATTTATCTTGGACATCTATAGGATTCTTCACTTGAATTTAGGGGATTATTCACTTGGTTTTAGGATTCTTCAAAGTGTCTTCCCATGAGGACCATGCTTAAAGCTACGCCATAAGGGGACCACATTGGAGACTCCTTAAAGTAAACCCATAGGCTTCTTCATGTTGATCACTAATGACTGACTTTGACATCAATGAAAACACCATTCAACAATAGCCTCCTTAGGTCCATTACCATATTTCAAATTCTCTCAAGATATGTTCTTTCATAAGTCACATGTTTTGATAGGTTAGGTGAGAATATCTCCTTTACCCATAAAATTTAACACATCAATCCATTCATCTCGAATTCCGCTAAGTAAAATGCCTTTTAGAGTATCTAAATCTAGATGATTCTGCCTTGCTCTTTTAATTGTATAATCAAAGATTTCTAAATAATCTTCAAGAATCTCCTCTTCTTTTTGTGTCATTTTAAACATTTCCTCTCTTTCCTCGGTTTGTACAATAATTGTGCTATTTTACAAGGGACATTTTTCTCATCTCATCCCATGTTTTTATAGCATTTGTTCCCAAGCCCATACACCAATGTAATGAAACATCCTTAAGTGTGGCTAGAAAAAACTTCATTTTTTGAGAATCAGAAGAATAATCATAGCTGTGGCATAACACATCTAATTTGAAAAGAAAAGTTTTTGGGTCTTTGGTTATCATACCATGAAATTTTGGTAGTTCTGAAGGTGGTATGTTCTTCATTATAATTGCAATTGTTGGATCCAAAATTGGAAATCAAAATTCATCCTCTCCAACTGATGCTCCTATTTTTTTTACGAGGAAAATCTCTCTGTTGCTAGGGGTAAACCACAACAGACAGAAATGAATGCAAAAATCAACTCTAATCTCATATATGCTATATAATAAAATATGCTAAGGAGACAAGATACAAATCCTACCTCGTCTAGATGTTCGATGAAGTCCACCGTTGAGCACTTGACTCAAAGAAATACACCTGCAACTTGTCCTCAACAACCAATAAATGCAATCATATGGTGATAATATATAATTTTATCACATTCAATATCATAATCCATCAACATTCATAATAAATATTCCCATGGAATAACAATTCAATTATTTGCAAGATATTAATTGGACGAGAAAAGAGTATTTCTATTAAAATGTAATCAACAAAAGTGAATGAATTACAAACATCCATGCCGAAACGGTTCAGAACCAAGAAACTAAGTCCCTTCCATCTGGGCATCCACCACTTCAATCCTCCACCAAAGGCAAGCTCATATAAGAGAGACAATGAGGTTCTCAATCAAGTAGGGAAGAGCTTGGGGTATGAACAATGTGTTCAGACTTAAAAGGACAAAGGGATGCAGACTCAATATGAAGTGAATAATTTCTCCAGAGTAACTTTGCTCTCAAAGTTGAATTCTTCTCTTCGTTTCCATAGCTTGGATATGGCCCATTTATATCCTTCAAGTGGAACTGAAGGGCCAAGTCGGAACGTTTCCAATATATGGAAGGTCAAGGATCATGGATCCCATGACGTGACAAGGAAACCCAACACTATTTTTTAATTTTGGGCACAAAACCTGATGTATGCGGGATTTAGTGGTGCAACCTGCGTATACGCGTGTTGTACAACAATTAGGGAGTGTATATGTGGAAAAATATTGTTCTTAGCTCTGGGATTTGAAAAAAGGGACTTCAATTCTACATAGGGAAATGGAACAAGGCCTTCTAATCAACTTTGCATAGGGTGAGGCAAATCTTGCTATAACAGATTCCCCCTAATGTGTGAGGTTAGACGAGTATATGCGATGGCCGAAATACATTATAATACCCAGAAGTGGAGTAATGGAGACTTGGCTGGATGACCTAGTTGCTCATGAGAATATTACAATCTGTATTGACTTTGCACACATGGCTGTCAATTTGAATTACACTGCAGATCCATGTGAAAATTCACCAAACAACAGTTCATGGCCATGAATAGGCAATACAAAGGTGGCTACATGCCAAAGGATGTCATAGTTACGAACAAGGCCCAGTAAAACAAGTCTCAAAATCAATATGAATATGTCTATATAAAATGGAGTACAATATGATCCCCCATGATGACTGAAGTCACATAGGTACTGGTCCAATGAGAGATAGCAACAGCTCAGGAAACCTGCGACTATGAATTGATGACTTCGAGTCTTCTACACATTCCGCCAAAGGTGCAAGTCTACATCATGTGAATAAAGGAGTTGAGGTTGAACACAATGAGACTTCATTTGATTACTGGTCATTAAGGTATTCTATTAACAAACACAAGACATCCTACCGATAATGAAAGTAGGTATCAAGGCACCAAGTAAATTCTTACAAGTGTGAATAAAGGTGTCGGGGTCGAACACTTGAAGAATCCATCGATCATGGGACATTGATGTATTCCCAAATATCGATGGCGGGAGAACCTACCACTAATGACTGCAATCCTCTAGGTACTCATAGGACTCTAGGTCTCATTTCCAGAATAGATGGGATGAATTTGATGGAAGGAGCTTGATGATTTGTAGGAAAGTGGGAGCTTGATGATTTGACGAAGAAAATGTTCATGAACCAATGACCTTGTGCGTCTTTCATGTGTACCATATGCAAGAGGGGCATGAAAAATAACCTCTGAATATAAACCAATAAGGAAAAATGCTGACAAAGGTGAGGAAACCACCAATAAGGATAATGTCATCCAAGACACTTCATGAATCCCAATGTGTGAATATATTTCTTGTCGCCGAACACAAGGAAAACCCCCCAGTCAGCAACCAATGATGAAATGTCGACTGCTAGGATCAAGGTTACCTACCAATGATGAAAGTAGGACCAGGGTGCACAATAGGACTACAACTTCATGTAACTCTAAGACACACTGAGGGTATGGATGACATGCAAAGTCAAGAGTTCTGAGGAATGGTTGACACAGGTTGATAGACATCCTTTAAACAAGAGCACGATACATATGGAAGACTCTAGAAGCATAGACTCGATGATGAAAATTTGTGATGCAAGAGGCATCAATCAAACTCTCCATAGGGACTAGAAGAGTAACTAGTCGGGGGAGTAAACTCTAAGTAATGATATCACCTTCCTAAGTTTATGCTAAACCCAACATTTTTATGAAAAGTGGACTCAAAAATTTTGTGCTTTGTTCAAAGGTGACACAAATGTTGCCAATATAAGATAATATTCTTTTCCCACCCGACTCTTTTTGTTTTTTCATAGTCAAATGAATGCTATGATACAGAGGAGGAAACAGGTGTCGCAAGTAAGCAACTAGTTCCAGTAGTGGAACATACCTATGATCAATGTAAGGAGGAGCATGCGGGAGATGGACACTCAGGGGAATGTTTCCTCTTGGGTATAGGGTGCCAAGATACAAAGGATATAAACAAGGCTTTGCTTGGCTGGTGATGCAAATTGCTGAGGTGATAGGATTATAATGCAAAAGCGGGAACCGACAATAGGCTTAATACTACAAGCAAGAGAATGAGATAAAATTATAGCTTAAAATCAAACATGTGGGGTTGCTATGGGATCCCCCCTCTTTCCTATCATAGCTAATTTATTCATGGATGATTTGGAAAGAAAATCCCTTATTTCCTCACCCTTTCAAATCAAATACTGGAATAAGTTTATCGATGATACTTTTGTTATTTGGCCCCATGGTTATGACAAATTAAATGAATTTTCAAATCACCTCAATAAACAATCCAGTCACATCAAATTCACTATGGAGGTTGAAGATAAAGGCAGTCTTCATTTTCTAGATGTCAAGGTCACAAAAAGACTTGATGGATCCTTAGCCCACCAAGTTTATAGGAAGAAAACTCACACCGAACTATACCTTCATGCCGAATCCCATCATCACCATACCCAAAAATTAGGGGTTCTCAACACCCTAGCTACTAGGGCTTTCAGAATCTCTGATGATGAACACCTCGATGAAGAGAAAAACCACCTCCTCAAGTTTTTCAAGGATAATGGCTATAAAAAATATCTGGTGTTTAGAGCCTTTCAGAATGCTTCTAAAATACCTAGAAGTAAGGAACAAACAAATAATGATGTGTCCAAAGTTTTCTTACCATACATACAAAGAACAACAGACAAACTTGCTAGGATTTTGAAGAAGAAAAATATTGGGGAAACTTTCAAACCCATAAACACTATTAGGAATTCCCTTAGGTTGGTCAAAGACCCTGTTGATCCCATTGAACAAAAGGGTGTCTATATGATCCCTTGTTCGTGTGGTAAACAATACATAGGTGAAATAGTTCAGTCCTTTAGAAAGAGAATTCAAGAACATGTCATTGATATCAAGCACAATCGCACTCGTCCCTCGACGTTGGCAGAACATTCAGATAAAACAAAACATCATATTTGTATTGAAGAGGCCAAAATTATTGCCAAGGTAGATCACTATCAAAATATAAAATTTAGGGAAGCCATTGAAATTGAAAAAACAACCTAACAATATAAACATAGATGATGGTTGGAATATCAGTCAAAATTGGATCCCAACACTAACCACAAGGACATATTCTAGAAATTAATTAGTAATAATTGATTAGTAATATTTTTAGGTCTTTTATATTTTTAATAAGTCTAATCTTTACTAAAAAACTTTTCATATTTATACACCTGATGTTTTTTCAGATTTCCCTCACATCTTAAGACTCTTCCTGATGATGGACCACATTTGTTTGGTCTGAAACATCGAATAAAAAACTGATGCGATGAATATGAAAGAACTACCTTATCATAACACCAGTCACAAAAGTCTCAAAACTGAAAAAATGTCATTTTTCGTAATCTTAGTCTACTTGGTTTGAAAAAGGGGTAAACTTGCACCAAATAAACATCATTTCAAATCCAATTTACAAGTGTGAAAGAGACAATTTCACTCGACAATCTTTTCACTTTTTGAGAGAGTTGGAAAAGAGCTTAAATCAGACTTGTTGGGAGTCCTCTAGGTATAGGTCAGCATGTTTATGAGTAAGAAATGAGGTTCAAACATAAATTCATGTATTATCTATAAGGGACTCCCGATCCTACGGGCAAAAGTCTCTACATGGGCACCGAATGAAGCAAGGAATCTAACTAGGGTACCCATGTTTGGTAAGTCTCTACCATTCGATAACGACACTTCTAGTTGCAGATAGAAGGTTTTGTGTCACTATTAAATGGGTTCATACTTAAGGCATATGAGTTGCAGTCATAGGATGATGCAAGTGTGTATGATGGATTGCGTACCTATCCTATATGTTGGGTGACGAAAATACCTGTCCAAAGTTACGAATAGGCCTCATGGCGCTGAAAAAACGCAAGAATCCATGGATAAAACCACCAAAACCAACTCCATCCACTGTCGTATTAGTCCATTAGGTCAAAATATTGTACAAAACTATGTAAAGTGGGTAAAAAGTTTCTATAAATATTAAAAAAAAACAATTTTACTATACCATTTGTATTTTTTATCCAAATAGTGTATTTTGGTTCAAATTGTCTCTGAATTTAAACTATTGATTGTGGGATCTACGAGTGACAGAATCGACAACCGTCTGGACTAGGTAATTCATATTTATCCCCTCTTTCTTTCTAGTGGACTAAAATTTGCAATTAGGCCTCTTTTTTAAGTTTTTTAGGGTGCAACTTAGAAACTAAGGTGTACGTGGGCTACAGATCATCGAGTCGTGTATACGCGACTGTTTGCAAAACAACCTGCATGTAAGAAACCCTATATGAGACTGTGTACACTGTAGCTCGCGTACATGTCCATGGATAAGGTTTTTTAAATGTTTCTAACTAAAAACATGGTTTGAATCTTGCAGGATGGTGCTACAGTGGAGAGAAAGAGAGCATGAAGAGGTGGATGTTGCAGTGGAGAGAGATCCAGGGCCCCATATGGCCTTAAAGAGATGTGGGATATACAATTTTTGGGATCTCAAAGGTATGAGGGTTCAAGTGAGACTGCTTCAGCTACTTGTGAACTATTGGGATCCGGATACTGAGACCTTTAACCTTGATGGACAACCATTAAGGATTGAAGTTGAGGACATCTACTTCTTGAAGGGATTGTCGCACCGGGGTGAGGTGGTCAACCTCAAATCCTGGGGATCTGGGAGTGGTATGAACATAGAGGATTACATAGACACTCATTTCATTGCAGGGACCGAGAAGGTAGGCAACCAACTCCCAATTAGAGTGATCAATACTCTGAGTCTCAAGATTGTTGTCCTAGTGGTGACAAGGATCACAGGGTTGACCTCTTTGCACCAGGCATCGAGTCCACTTATGTTATATTCAGTGGAGTGCTTGTGACCCATGGTTTATGAATGGTGCACCTCACTGCTGGCCAACATGAAGAGCCAGCTGACAGACTGCAAACTAGGTAGAAAGAGTAACTTTGGGTTCGTGTCTATCCTTTGTAGTTTTTTCTTTGAGTGGGTTCCAATCTTGGGCCCTAGAGTTGAGATTGTTCTGCATGGACCTCATGATCCAACCATGGCATGATGGACCAAGGTGATGAGACGAAAGAGGGTTGGTAGGGTGCCAACACCCTACAATGATGATTTTTTCTTCTAGTAGAGTCGACAGGTGATGGCTATGGAGGAATACCCTTATGCAGGGATTGACTTCAGAGGAGATCCAGACATGACGTTACCACCGGGTTTTGCCTACGGAGACATAGGTATGTCAAATTGTTTTGAATATTTCATTTTTTTGTATTTTTTCATAAGAAAACAAAAATATTTTTTGATGATGTTAAGTACTAAATAAACATGTATGTGACATAGACGTAGGTGCATGACAGTCGGATGTGATTCTACGACACCGATAGAGGCACCGGGGGGATGATGCAGTGGGAGGGGACGCTGATAGAGTGCTTCAAAACATGCAGGGAAACCTGTCTCATTTGATACAAAGGATTCCCATGGTTCAGGTAGAGGATCTGTCGGAGGCTATGTAGCGGCAGGTGGTAGGTGTGCCTCGTTCTTGGGTATGACTCTTTAGACGTCTCGCAAACGCCATAGTATGCTATCATGACACTCATTTGATGCCACATGCATAGATGTCGTGATTATTGTATGATCAACCGTATATGTATTTTGAGGGTGTCAACCCCAATTTTGTACTATAACATCATATTTTTTGGAGAGATGAAATATATATAAAAACATTGATCTTCGGCTTTACTTATGTTACAATGTGTACATTGATGAAAGTGTTTTCTATGATTTAGTTATGTGACAAATGTAAATCTAAAAAAAAATTAGCATATGCATCAGACACATAATTATAACTTCTAGGTATGTGATGATAAGTAATCAAATCAAAATGTCATTCTAAAAGTCGTACCCATAAGAATCGTCAGAGTAGAGTAGGGTCTCACACATGGTAACTGTTGTTCAACTAACATACTACTAACTGGGAGTCCAGGAGAATGTTTAACGAGTGAATACCATGTGAAATGGCATTGTGTAAAAGTTCTATAAAAACGCTATACTCGACCACATTATTTGTGGATGGCCATGGGCAAATGCCACCTGAAGACACCAGTAGACACTCGGGTGAGTAAAAAACCCAAGCGGAAGAATACAAGTTCCATGTATGATGACTGACCCCGTTTGTGAATCCTAAGTAGACCGAAGACTCTGTTGACATTTTCCAACAAAGGGAAAACTTGATAAGCAAGATGAAGACAAAAACAAAGGGAGAATATATATACACTAAAATATATTAGTATACAAAGAGTTACGCCCAATCTTGGGGCTCAAGCGTAATATCTTTTGAAATAGAACCCATTCTTGGGATTAGCAAGCCTGTTCCCTTCATAGTCTTCTAATTCATAGGATCCTTTTTCTAAGACATGTCGCACGATATAGGGACCATGCCACATTGGTTTGAACTTGTCTGCCCCCAGTGGTTCTTTGGATTGATCATATATAAGGACCAAGTCACCCTTAGTGTACTACTGAGGATGGACAGACTTATCATATTGGACATTGACACATATTTTATTTTCTTCGATAGCCATGGAGGCGGCTCGACACTGCTCATCTAGACTCTCTAGGTGTACGAGGCATTGTTCGGGATTAGAAGTGTCAGGTAGAAGCACAACTGCCAATATAAGAGAAGTGATTTTACATTCAATAGGTGAGATCGACTCCACATCGAGTACCAACTGGAAAGGTGAAAAACTGGTGGAATTTTTAACCGAGGTTCAGTATGCCCAAAGTGTTGGGTAAAGCATGATATGCTGGTCAGATTTGCTCTAGCTGACAGTTTTCTACAAAATGGTCTTGAGAGACTTGTTTATGGCCTATACTTGTCTATTTTATTGGGGGTATTAAGGGGGAGAATGACCACGTTTAAACCCCAAATTTGATGCTAATTCTTCCATCATTTCATTCTGAAAGTGACTTCCATGATCAGTGACAATCTCACTTGGGATTTCGAAACTGGCTATAATTTGATTGAATACAAAGAAGGAAATAGTCTTACCATTGGAATTAACTATAGGCATGGCCTCAACCCACTTACTAAAGTAATATATGACCACAATAATGTGTTGATGCCCCTGAACCAAAGTTGGGTTGAAATCCACAAATCCACCCCCCACTTGGTGAAGGGACTGACGGTAATGACTGGATGGGGAGGAGTTGGATGCGAGCACATTTTCCAAGTGAACACCTAGCAGGGGTGACACTTCTTAACCACTTCGATGCAATCTTTAAAAACAAACGACCAAAAATAATAGGCTCACAAAATTTTTTGGTATGTTGCAAGCCTAGATAGATGACCACCACAAGCCCCACTGTGGCAGTTGTTTAGAACATACTCAAATTCTTCATGAGTCAAACAACCACGCAAGATATTGTCTACTCCTCTGCGATACAAAATTTCACCGATTATAAGGTAATTATTATCTTGGTATCGTATACCCCATCGGTCATCTCACGAGAGATGCTAAGGGAAATTCAAAGTTCAAAGATAGACAAAAATATCTCTATACCAGGGGTCCGATGATGAGAAAAGGAAAATGTGTTCATCTGCAAATGAATCAACATGAATGACATCCTCATATAACCGAGGAAAGTCAGATATTAACTTTGTAAAAACTAGTGATTTTTTGGACTTCGCCAAAGCGAAATCGAGATCGAAATCTTGTATAATGACAATCCATTTATTGTAATTTCCCCCTATGATACGCCTAGTACGGAAATATTTAAATGGATTGACATTGGCAATCACAGTAGTTTTTCAAAGAAATATATAGTGTCGTAATCGTTGGACTGCATGAACAAAAACCAAAGCTAGCTTTTCAACATGAGAATATTTGAGTTTGGGGCCGACTAAGTTTCGAATAAGATAGTAAATGGCGTGCTCCCAAAGCTCATCATCCTCCTAAACCAACACTATACCAATCATATCTTTGGACACGATGACATAAATAAAGTAATCTCTACCATAGTCTAGAGACTTCAACAGAGACATCAATACCAAAGATTTCTTCAAAGCATCGAAGGATTCCTAGGATCACTCATCCTATATAAAAGGAGTGTCCTTCTTTAAGAGATGCATGAAACCCTTAGTAATATTGGCATAGTTCACTATAAATTGTCGTAAAAATTTAGCTTTCCCCTGTAAACCTTGAAGTTGACGAATAGTGCGTGGGGGAGGCAATCAAAGTATTGCCTCAACATTTAAAGGATCTACCATGATCCCATTATCAGAGACTAAAAATCCTAGAAGTCGACCTGACCTAATGCAAAATATGCATTTATGAGGGTTCAAAAACTAGTCGAAGGTGTTTAGGGTAAACCACTCTCTTACAGGAGTGAGCACCGAGATCGTTGAGATAGGCTTCAACTATGTTCTTGAGATCGTGAAATGTGAATCTCATAACTTGCTGGAAGGTTGCTTCGATGTTATTAAGTCTGAAAGGCATCTTCTGGTATGCGAAAGTACCCAAGGGAAAATAAATGTCATCTCATGTTGGTCCTCGGCTTTAATCTAAATTTGGTTATACCCGAAAAATCCATCAATAAAAGAAAAAACTTCGCTTCTAGCACATTCGTCGAGAATATGATCGATGAAGGGTGTCGGCAAGTTGTCTTTGGTAGAGGCTTTATTCAGGTCACGAAAATCCATGCATACGTGGATGTTTCCTTGTTTTTTATTCACATGAATGGGATTGGATACCCATTCAGTCAAGGGAACTGGGTAGATAAATCCAGCATTAAGCAGTTTTTCTACCTCTTCCTTAATAGCAAGGGCCTTCCTAGGATTGACAGCTCTAGGTCATTGTTGAACAGGCTTAAAATCTGGGTAGGTTTTAATCTCATGTTCGATAATCCAAGGGTTGATTCCTGAAATCTCTTCATATGACCAAGAAAACACATCACATAATTCTTTGAAGAGCTCAGTGTAGATCATAATTTATTCCGGTGAACAATATGCACCGATGTATACATTTTTCAACCTTGCTAAGAATATGAGAGATATCAATCATGATGATAGGAGAGATACTCGCCATGTTTCCTTCAACATAAATTTCGTGTGTATCAAGTGGAACTACGACGTGACCGACTATCTCGCTCAAGGTAGATCTAAAATCATCTTGTTTGATTTTGGCAAGATCTAGGAGAAAATAAGAGCGATAATTCATATCATCCCATGGCCTGTCAGAACCATTCATGACCTCTATGATAGATTCATCTAAAGGTAAAGTCTCATCCAGGTAGTCATGTGAACAAGATGATGAATTGGCCCACACGTGCTCTAGAACAGGATCTTCCTTGCCTGTCTACGAGGTAACAGGATCCGCAGCAACGAAAGAGTCAAGAATAGCCTAATACGCTATCTTTGTTGCCGATCATGGCATGGCCATTCTAGTATGTTACTAACCTTCACAAGACACAGTCGAGGAAGGTAGGTTCCAAGGATTGTTAAAATACGAAGTGCAGAAAGGAACATACCTCTTTGACGAAGAAGACCTACTGGACATGGTGTATATATGATGAACCGATACCATGAAGTTGAAGGTACCCATAAGGGATGAATACATTTTGACACTGATATTCTCAGTTGTCAGTTGAGAATTTTCTATCACGGGGATCGATGGTCCAACAGATACATTGGGGATAGCGTACGCAAAGGAGAATTGGTCAATCGTCGCAATCTTCCCATTGTGAGGAAAGAAAATAGTGTGGAAGATAGACGATACAATTACATTCATAGCATAAGTCCAATTGTGTCCTAGTAACAAGCTATAGTCGAGGGGTGAATCAACCACCTCGACATCCACCTCTATTGTCTTCCCACCTAACTGGACTGGGAAGGTAGGAAGAATACCATGAGGGTGGAAGGAATGACTGTCAAAATCAGTCAACATGGTCAGAGAGTTGAGGGCTTTCCAACATACCAGTGACATCAAACATGTTGCAGCGCCTTCATCAACAACAATACGTTTGATGGTATACTTTGAGTAACCCATGTGGATTTGGAATGACGCATGGTAAGGAAAGTGAGGCTTCACATCTGTGATGTCAAACTTCATAACTTTAGAGCCATAAGGATCTAGAGCTCCTAATGCAGATAGCAAGGCATTCCTCTGTGAAGGAAACATATGGACTACCTCCAGAGCTGACATTGCACAAGGGGTTTGACCCAGATCCTCAACAATAGATTAATTCTGGGTGGCTCTAGCATTAGGATTGTGGGTAGAGTGATTGAGTACTCCTTTCGGAATATGATGTGGGGGCTCTGGTTTTTCGATCTGTAAGGGCATCTCCAGAGGAGGGGGAGACTCTAGACTAGGAACAGTCTATGGAGAACTGTAATTGCGAGACCAAGTGGCTACATTAACCTCATATTTATCCATATTGATGCATAAATGATCACTGTCTTGTGTTGATGGGTTTTGACTCCCACTTACCGCATTTTCAGCATTTGAGGAGCTCGAGGCCATATGCTAATTATGCGGAAAAGGATTAGTCAGGACAGCGGGCGGTAGAGATAAAATCCTCGTAGCTTCAACGAGTTTGGGGCATAAGTGGGTAAGGTGATCGTCTGTACAAATCTTGCAGGGAAACTTCACCTTACGCCTTTATTTCTTTCCCTCACTAGCATTATTATTTGACTTCTCATTATTACCATTGTCCTTGGGTTTATTATTATTCTTCCTAGCCCTACGATTATTACCACGTCCTTTATTTTTATTCCCTCCTGTTTGTTGGTTACCATTCATGTTAGTCAATGATTGCATAGAATATACATTCATCGACTGAGTGGGAGTGGAGGACACATATGAAGTTGGCCCTCCTATGGATTGGTTTAGAGACAACTCTTTCAAATGGCTTGTCACTGAGTCTGCATATTTCACATTGGCGGAGCCTACAATGCCATCAGCATGAGGCCTAAGATTTTGTCTAGGGTCATAGTTTGACCTCGGTGTGTCTGTAATATAGCATCCCAGACTGAGCATATATGATCTCTAACTACTGGGCTTTAAAAATTGCTTCTTCCTCAGATGTAACCCCGGATGTAGAAACATCCTTCGAAATATAAGGCTATAGAGACTTAAGGAACCACTCTAGCAGGAATTCTCAGGGTACGTATGCCTTGATCAACCTCTTCTGTCTACTCCACTCCTGGATGTGATTCGATATATGAGTGGCTTTGTCTTGACAAAATGCCAACAAAAGTTCTATGCCAACATCATAACGAATCGACAATTGGAAGTGGTTGTGGAAGACTAAAACCATCTGATTAAAAGTTATGTATGTACCCCTTGGTAGCTCTATATACCATTTCAATGCGACCCTCGTTAGGGTGCGTTGAAATAATATTAACCGAATAGAACCATCATTAAAGGAATTCGAAGAGCACCAAATGTGAAAAGTAGTGATGTGATCGCCAGGATCCTCACCAGTTTTGACTTCAAATTTTGGAATATCTGAAGGAAGCTTGGAGGGGATAGGGGGCCATGTTGGATCATGATGCATAGGGTCATTCATTAACTTAGACAAGTTTGGTATATTTTGCGTGGACAGAAAAGGGAGACGGGGTTGCGGCATCTGGCCCCAAGCTCCCTGGAAAGATTTTTGTTGGGGAATCACATCCCATCTAGGGTTCTGGTATGCACCATGTCCCTGTCCGGGATTGTAAGACACTCGTCAAAAATGATTCATGAGGGGTTGTTTGGGCACCATTCCAATAGGAATGTTATGATGAGGGTTGTAAAAACTGCCGCCAGCTGGAGTGGCTCCATATTGGGGGTTGCCCAAGGTATAAAACTGACCTCCTCTAGGTGTGAATCTGGAGGATAAAGGTGGATTATTCATTCCAAACATGTTGGTCATAACTGGTACAGAGGAGGTGGGTGTAAAGGACAGACTGTAAGAAGTAGCTTGTCCACCAGGTTGGTTACTCCATCCAGAAGCATTAGGATCGAGATTAGACCCGGGGTTAATAGGAGGAAGGCCATCAACTGTAGGAGTCATTTGTGGGACATCGACAACACCAAATGAAAATGGAGTATGTGGAGGAGCCATGCCCCCAAGTCCAACACTAGTATTCGGACTAGACACTGGGATGGAGGATGAAAATTGTGATGTGAAATTCGTCATACCATAAGAAAAAGGGCTAGAGGCCATAGGGATGGACTGAATATTGTAGCCCAGCAAGTGACAATGGGACCAAAAAGGGTTTGTTTCTATAGGTTGAGTATTCAATATAGGGCAGACATGAGTGATGATAAGAACCTTCGACACTACAATCATTGTGGTTAAAGGTGTCGAAGGAGTATCATTAACTATAGTAGGTATGGGAATTGAAGGACTCCAAGTATATTTCTAACTTGATTCAATACTCATACTTGTATGATCACAAGTCTGGTAAGTGGAGGTGTGTGTACCGCGTTTGATAACTTCACGCATTTTAGAAGGAAAATAATCAAAATGTGGTTGTAATTGTAACAAGCGGAGAGACCTGCAGGGAATTTGGTTTGGCTCCACGATGACTCAAGAATTGAGATATAAAAATAAATCCTAAGGCCAACTAGTAATCAAGGAGCACGCCAAAATGAAATAAACAAAAGGCCAATATGCACACAAACAAGATAAAGTGGCTGAAAGAGGACTCCCTCCCTAAAGTAGGTATTCCTCACCCAAGAGGGGCCTGAGACTCCCTACAAAATATCGGAGGTATCAAAATCAATTATAAGGGCCCTCATGGGCTTAACAACCAGTCGGCCAGATCCCCCGGAAGAGGTAATCCTCCATAAAGGTTGTGTGTTGTCCGACCCTTATCTGACCCAGGGTACCTGTAGAATAACCCCTGCAAGTAACCTACGTGGTACCTATGTCAAGAAACTAAGAAACCACAGTATAACCGATGCGCAGGTGAATATTCGTAAGTCAGGTCTACCGTATATGCAGGGTAACAAAGACCGAAACCTCGAAAGCACCTCCTCTCACAGAGGTAAAGGTACTAGCAAGATCCCCATATACGTATAGACCCCCAGAAATATATCTGATGCTAAGAAGGTATTGGGGGGATATCCCCTCAACCAACTTACGTAACCTCATGTTTAACTCCGGTGTAAGTGGAGCCTCCTGACTTCACCAGTTATAAAATGGATTTCACCACTTAGTTAGCCACATATGTTGATTTAATAGCCTTGGAGAACTTTACTCACAAAATCCTATTCCAAGGCTCTAAATCTCAAGCTATTTTGTGCACCCTAGAAAATAAAATCGTTTCTAATCAATTTTAAATTATCAATGTTGCTTTTAGTGGCCTTGCTTACTAAAAAAAGGTGTGGTCGTGACACTAATGATGTTATGAATCAACAAGTAAAATAAATGAATATGAATAAAACACAAAGTCCTAACTTCAATTCCTAATAACTTATAATCTTTTCAAATGCAATTTTCAATTTAGTTATGCAATTGAAAATAAGTTTCAGTCTTTCTATACATGTACTAAGATCAATGATAAGGACCCAAAAGATCAAATGCCAACAATGAAAAATGCTTAATATTTTTGTATTTTCAATATAAAAGAATAAAAATGCAAGGATTGAACAACAACTTGATATAAATATTCTACTATATGTAAACAAAGACAAACCAAGTAGGATATCAAGAAGCAAACACCCAGCCCAAGATGCAAGGACAATCAATGAAAATGATGATGAGAAAGGGACTGCCCAAAAAATCAACCAAAGAAAGGTTTCCTATGACTCTACAGGCACTTAACAGTGATAACATAGACCCAAGAATACTCAACAACCATCACAACTTACCCAACAAACATCAAACTTAGAAACCAAACAGAAAAATATGATGTATGCGACTCTTCAGGAGAAAACCACGTATATACGCCTCTTACAGGAGGAAAACTCGTGTATGTACACGACTGTCAGGAAAAAATCTGCATATATGTGTTAAAACACTTACAGGCTAAGGATAAGGCCAAGAAACTCAGACTCAAAATGAACAGAGGCTATCAAGTAATTAGACGACAATAAACTCAATATAAATGAGAGAAATCAAAGGAGAAAAACACTCCAAACCCTGAAAACAAGATTCTATGCCCAATATGGTCGCCAATTCTATTACGAGGAAAATCTCTCTATGTCTAGGGGTAAACCAAAACGGAAGGAAATGAATGCAAAAATCGACTCTAATCTCAGATATGCTATATAATCAAATATGCTAATGAGAGAAGATAAAGAGCCTACCTCATCCAGACGTTCGATGAAGTCCATCGTTGATCACTTGACTCAAAGAAATACACCTGCAAATTGTCCTCAACAACCAAGAAACAAAAGCATATGGTGATAATATATAATGTTAGCACATTCAATAACATAATCCATCAACATTCATAACAAATATGCCCATGGAATAACAATTCAAATATTTTCAAGATATTAATTAGACGAGAAAAGAGTATTTCTATTAAAATGTAATCAACAGAAGTGAATGAATTACAAACTTCTACATCGGCATGGTTTAGAACCAAGAAACTAAGTCCCTTCGAGCTGGACCTCCACCACTTCAATCCTACACCAAAGGCAAGCTCATATAAGAGAGACAATGAGGTTCTCAATCAAGTAGGGAAGATCTTGGGGGCTGAACATTGTGTTCAGACTTAAAAGGACAAAGGGATGCATACTCAATATGAAGTGAATAATTTCTCCAGAGTAACTTTGCTCTCAAAGTTGAATTCTTCTCTTCTTTTCCATAGCTCGGATATGGCCCATTTATAGCCTTCAAGTGGAACTAAAAGGTCGAGTTGGAATGTTTCCAGTATATGGAAGGTCAAGGATCATGGATCCCATGACGTGACATGGAAACCCGACACTATTTTTTAATTTTTTTCACAAAATCCAATGTACGCAGGTTGTAGTGGTGCAATCTGCATATACACACGATGTACAACAGTTAGGGCGTGTATATGTGGAAAAATATTGTTTTTAGCTCTGGGATTTGCAAAAAGGGACTTCAAGTCTGCATAAGGAAATGGAACAAGGCCTTCTAAGCAAATTTTCATAGGGTGAGGCAAATTTGCTATAACAATTTTCTCTGGCCTCTCTTGTCATTCTTCATCTCCACCTCTAGGCCCTCTTTCTTCTTCTCGATCACCAAATATTCTAGTCATGTTGTCTTCTCTGACATGTACAAAGTCTTCTGATGTAGCAAAGAATTCTAGTTCCTCAATAGGGTTTTCTGGAAATACAATTTCAAGTTGACCATTGAGTAATTCTTCTTTTGAAGGCTTGGATGGAAGTATGAAAACTTGTTGTGAGGTTGATGGAACTTTTACTGATTTAGAATTTCCTTCTCCAAATGTTCCTTTGCCTTTTGTTTCTGTAGTCATGATTCTTCATGATCATCCTCCTCTTGTAGTTCTACCTACAGATGGATTAGCTAATGATGTGGCTCTTATAGTACCATGTGTGTAAAATCCCTCCATACACAACACAAGTACGTGAATAATATGAGGTGACTAAATTTTTATTCTATGTGTTTACAACAAGATATGGGATTATCTTCTACACCAATTATGTAAGTGAAGATAATAAACTGTTTTTTTCTTTTTATCTAGATCGATGTCAATTCATCATTATTCAATTCCTTATTTTAATGCTTGCGTCAAACAAATGTAACTCAACAACTGATGCAGTCCGATCCTTGTGTAACCCATAAATTGATCATTTTCTAATAATTGAACATCAAGAACAAGAATTACAACGTTTAATAGAATCAAGAATTTAGTTCAACTTTAAGATACACATTACCTTTGGAAATTCAAATGATATGACTTAAATGTTTTAATAACTTTTATCTATTTAACCTTCAAGGTTATAGAAATTTTCCATGGATTCTCACTATTAATTCCATAGGATATAACCATGCTTACAATCTTCTATATTTCTTAAATTGCACTTTCGTATAATTTCATTTATATCAAGCTTTTAAGCAGTAAATTAAATTCACTTCCAATATTATAATTTAGATAGACTAATATATTGATTTGTATATAGATTATGAGAACAATTATATATGTATATATTTATATATTTTTTAATTATACTAGTTATATAATTATGAAGTTGCAATCGAATAGAATTCTACCTACCAATAATGTAGACATATCCTAACCAACAATCCTTCTCAATCGATCCTAAATTTAAAATTCATTAATTAGTCAATTCACTAACATATAACTGATAAGAACAATAATAAAACTAAATTATATAATGTATGACAAACACTACAATCACTCCCATCACTGCTGCAATAGTCTAAATGCAGCCATCACTGCTGCAATAATCCAAATGCAGCAAGGTTTGCAAAATTGTTAAATCTACTTTTGAAATTTTAGCAAAAATTAAATCCCCAATTTATATGAGGACATATCCGAAAAAACTGAAAATATTGACCTATTATCCTACTTATTTCTATAGCAACTGAAAATATTGACCAATTATCCTACTTATTTCTATAGCTAATAAGGAGAATATCATTGCATGTTTACATAAAAATTATTTTTAATAAATATTCGAAAAATATTGTTAAACACTATTTTACAATGGCTACAGTTAAAGTGGCCAATGCCCAAAATAAATGTCGATTTACACTTTCTGCAATTGTCATATTTACTATGAAAGCAAAAGCCACTTTGAAAAAAAACTCGGACAATTAGTGGAAAAGTAATTTATGTGTGAATACATCAAACTGATTTCCTGACATATCTTATTTTATTTTGATACACGCATTTAAAAAACCTGAAGAAAGATTAATATGTTGAGGTTTCATCAAAGGCTGATGATGAAGTTCTACCACCCTAACCCTGTTTGTGTCATTGACTAGAAGCAATTATGTTTTCCCAGGAATACACTACATTCATATTATATTTTTACTCCCAGAAAACAATTCCAACATAATTTCAACACCTATCCAGCCTATATTCCGGAATGATTCATCAAACCTGTATATTAGAACCTTGGATACTTGAGCTTCATATAAAGCCAGGAATCGGGTACACTCGTCAAAAGCTACCAAATCAAAACCCAACATAATTTCAACACCTATCCAGTCTATATTCCGGAATGGTTCATCAAACCTGTATATTAAAACCTTGGATACTTGAGCTTCATATAAAGCCAGGAATCGGGTACACTCGTCAAAAGTAACCAAATCGAAACCCCGTTTAAAAGTGCAAATAGGATTGCTCCCTCGCAGAAATGGTCCTAGCTTTGGGAACATGTACAAGTTCAAACTATCACGTACTTTGTCATCGATAAAAACAAATAACTCACCACATCTCAGAAAAGCCACATTTTTTATATCTTCTATCTCTAGATCACAACACACTAATTCAGATGGGTCCGAGAAACATGGAACAATGCTATGCATGGAATTTGTATTTAACTCATCTAAGTCTTTTTTCTTTGGTGCCATCTCTACAATAATCCATTGTATAATGGGTTTTTCTTCTTCACTTGAAATTCGCAAGCTTGCCTCCAAAGCTCCTAACCCCCTATATGACCTTCCGACAGAGCAGCTTTCAATATATGCACGTCTTCCAAGTACTCTTCTTTGGGATAAATTTTTCTTTGTTCGAGTAAGAAAATTCTGTTGTTCATTTTTTAACTGCTTCTCCTGAAGCTTTTCTGCTGCCTCCTTTTCGGATTCAATATTTTTCCTAAGATGGAATAGCATATTCTTCCAATTTGGTTGAATTCTTCTTTCCCATCTCTGTAGATGGATGAACAAAGGTCTTTCTATTTGTGAATCACGAAAACAAAATTGTTCAAGGTCTCATCAAGATTAAAATTAAAAAAAAACTTTATTTTCCATTGCAGCTATGATTCTTGCAACTCTGGTGAAAGGTTTTCTTTCACAGATTCTAATTCAGAAAAAATAATATCGAGGCTACCAGAAGTAAGAAATTTCTTCATGTCAAAAATATTGATATTCTTTACTTGGTCTAAAGTGTCATCGCTCATTAGAAAAGCCACCAAACGTTGTTTTTCACTGAAATTTCTCTCTGTAAAAGAAATTTTGTCAATAATAGGCTGACCAAAGCTCTTCATTTGCTCTAAATTACCATTGCTCATAAGAAAGCCCAGGAAAACAATATTGTGTGCTATATTTTGGGCCAACCATATCCAGGCACGTCTAATCCCATTTGGGGCTCGAACATTCAACCCCATGCCCCTGTTCAAGGGTACAAACCTATGAATTACTTGCTTCCACACCAACAACCGAATCTTCCCAGATCTTCGCATTATTTGCAGATTGCTTATGGTCCCATTGGTTTACCGACGAGACTCCCTCCCCAAAGTCACCAGTACCCGCATGTGAATAGACAGTTACCTTTCTTAGCCACCCTGGACCTCTCGGATCTGTCGAGGATTTTAAATGATCTGATCCATCACTCTCCTCAATGGCCCGCCATACAGACCAAACTACCATCCGACATCCCTAAATTCGATGGCAAACCGGGAGAGGACCCGAACAATCATGTAATGACTTTTCACCTTTGGTGTTCATCCAACTCCTTGATGGATGACTCTATTCGTTTATGCCTTTTTCAGCGAACCCTCACAGGTTTCGCCACGAAGTGGTATATAGAATTACCACGAGGCTTCTTCACCGACTTCAACACCCTTTTTATGGCTTTTCTCACCCACTGCCAGTTACCAATTCGTTACGAAATGGGAATCAAGATTTTGAGTTCTTTCAAACAAACCAAAGCCACTCATATCTCTGATCACATACATGAGTGGCGATGGAGACAACGTCTCATCAAACTCAAACTTCTCGATCAGTTGCTGGCAGAATGGTTCACAAAATCATTCATGAACGACATCGCTCGTGACATCGTTCTACTTCTTCAACCACTCCTGTTGTGTCTCACGTAGCTGACGGTGTGATTGTCACTTTCCATGCCCAACTGCATTCCGTCCAGACCTATGGCAACAACCCCAAACCCATTTCTTCTAATGTTCGAAATGCTCTATCTCTTACCCCTCCCACTGGCAAGACTTCTGAGGTAAATTCTATTCAATCTACCCTCCCCGGCAAAAAAAAATCCAGAAAAGGAAAGGGTAAGAACAAGGAGGACAAAAATAATTCACAAATTGAGAAAACCAAAACACCACCAGTTGACGATAGGGATAAGCGTTGTCACATACCCACTACCATAATCACAGTTTTCGTTGATTTCTGCAGAATCAGAGCCCCTGAATTACCTACGAAGGCCTAGCGCAAGCTAGCTCTTTCTCTCTCTGTGTTCCCATGTGATCGCGGGTCATGATCACAGGTCAAATAATCGTGGTGCCTCTTTGTATTTCGCGCCTCGACGCTACAGTGATGTCGAATTGTTCGACTCTGCAACCGCCGAACCCCGGTAGGGCTAGCAACTGGCCAATAGGAACGAATCCCTACAGGGTTAGCAGGTGGCCAATAGGAACGGCCCTGTTGCGCGGTTGAGTGGAGTAC
>SNQJ01S0059809.1:92105-119188 GCA_010110895.2 Picea sitchensis | reverse complement strand
AGAAGATATAAAAAATGTGGCTTTTCTGAGATGTGGTGAGTTATTTGTTTTTATCGATGACAAAGTACGTGATAGTTTGAACTTGTACATGTTCCCAAAGCTACGACCATTTCTGCGAGGGAGCAATCCTATTTGCACTTTTAAACGGGGTTTCGATTTGGTTACTTTTGACGAGTGTATCCGATTCCTGGCTTTATATGAAGCTCAAGTATCCAAGGTTCTAATATACAGGTTTGATGAATCATTCTGGAATATAGGCTGGATAGGTGTTGAAATTATGTTGGGTTTTGATTTGGTAGCTTTTGACGAGTGTACCCGATTCCTGGATTTATATGAAGCTCAAGTATCCAAGGTTCTAATATACAGGTTTGATGAATCAATCCGGAATATAGGCTGGATAGGTGTTGAAATTATGTTGGAATTGTTTTCTGGGAGTAAAAGTATAATATGAATGCAGTGTATTCCTGGGGAAACATAATTGTTTCTAGTCGATGACACAAACAGGGTTAGGGTGGTAGAAATTCATCATCAACCTTTGATGAAACCTCAACATATTAATCTTTCTTCAGGTTTTTTAAATGCATGCATCAAAATAAAATAAGATATGTCAGGAAATCAATTTGATGTATTCACAAATAAATCACTTTCCCAATAATTGTCCGAGTTTTTTTTTTCAAAGTGGCTTTTGCTTTCATAGTAAATATGACAATTGCAGAAAGTGTAAATCGACATTTATTTTGGGTATTGGCCACTTTAACTGTAGCCATTGTAAAATAGTTTTTAACAATATTTTTCGAAAATTTATGAAAAATAATTTTTATGTAAACATGGAATGATATTCTCCTTATTAGCTATAGAAATAAGTAGGATAATAGGTCAATATTTTCAGTTGCTATAGAAATAAGTAGGATAATAGGTCAATATTTTCAGTTTTTTCTGATATGTCCTCATATAAATTGGGGATTTAATTTTTGCTAAAATTTCAGAAGTAAATTTAACAATTTTGAAAACCTTTCTGCATTTGGACTATTGCAACAGTGATGACTGCATTTGGACTATTGCAATAGTGATGAGAGTGATTGCAGTGTTTGTAATACATTATATAATTTAGTTTTATTATTATTTTAAATCATTGCATTTATACATTTCCAAATCTGCATGGCAGGGACTAAGCTGCCACGCAGCTCTTGTTTAATTAATGATTTATGTACAGCTCTTGTTTAATTAATGATTTATGTATTGTTAACTCATATTTCATCAACCCTTAAATGGAGCTTTCGTGAAATTTCTCTTATCAGTTATATGTTAGTGAATTGACTAATTAATGAATTTTAAATTTAGGATCGATTGAGGAGGAGTGTTGGTTAGGATATGTCTACATTATTGGTAGGTAGAATTCTATTCGAGTGCAACTTCATATTTATATAACTAGTATAATTAAAATATAGATAAATATATACATATATAATTGTTCTCGTAATCTATATTCTAATCAATATATTAGTCTATTTAATTATAATATTGGAAGTGAATTTAATTTAATGCTTAAAAGCTTGATATAAATGAAATTATACGAAAGTGCAATTTAATTATAATATTGGAAGTGAATTTAATTTAATGCTTAAAAGCTTGATATAAATGAAATTATACGAAAGTGCAATTTAAGAAATATATTGATATAAATGAAATTATACGAAAGTGCAATTTAAGAAATATAGAAGATTGTAAGCATGGTTATATCCTATGGAATTAATAGTGAGAATCCATGGAAAATTTCTATACCCTTGAAGGTTAAATAGATAAAAGTTATTAAAACATTTAAGTCATATCATTTGAATTTCCAAAGGTAATGTGTATCTTAAAGTTGAACTAAATTCTTGATTCTATTAAACGTTGTAATTCTTGTTCTTGATGTTCAATTATTAGAAAATGATCAATTTATGGGTTACACAAGGATCGGACTGCATCATTTGTTGAGTTACATTTGTTTGACGCAAGCATTAAAATAAGGAATTGAATAATGATGAATTGACATCGATCTAGATAAAAAGAAAAATTTAATTTATTATCTTCGCTTACATAATTGGTGTTGAAGATAATCCCATATCTTGTTGTAAACACATAGAATAAAAATTTAGTCACCTCATATTATTCATGTACTTGCGTTGTGTATGGAGGGATTTTACACACATGGTATTATAAGAGCCACATCGTTAGCTAACCCATCTGTAGGTAGAACTACAAGAGGAGGACGATCACGAAGGATCGTGACTACAAAAACAAAAGGCAAAGGAACATTTAGAGAAGGAAATTCTAAATCAGTAAAAGTTCTATCAATCTCACAACAAGTTTTCATACTTCTAGCCAAGCCTCCAAAAGAAGAATTACTCAGTGGTCAACTTGAAATTGTATTTCCAGAAAACTCTATTGAGGAACCAAAATTCTCTGCTACATCAGAAGACTTTGTACATGCCAGAGAAGACAACATGACTAGAATATTTGGTGACCGAGAAGAAGAAAGAGGGCCTAGAGGTGGAGATGATGAACAACAAGAGAGGTCAGAGAAAATTGTTATAGCAAGATTTTCCTCACCCTATGCAAAGTTTCTCAGAAGGCCTTGTTCCATTTCCCTATGCAGACTTGAAGTCCCTTTTTGCAAATCCCAGAGCTAAAAACAATATTTTTCCACATATACGTGTCCTAACTATTGTACATCATGTGTATACGCAGATTGCACCACTACAACCCGCGTACATCGGATTTTGTGAAAAAAAATTAAAAAATAGTGTTGGGTTTCCATGTCATGTCATGGGATCCATGATCCTTGACCTTCCATATACTAGAAACATTCCAACTCGACCCTTCAGTTCCACTTGAAGGCTATAAATGGACCATATCCGAGCTATGGAAAAGAAGAGAATAATTCAACTTTGAGAGCAAAGTTACTCTGAATAAATTATTCACTTCATATTGACTATGCATCCCTTTGTCCTTTTAAGTCTGAACACATTGTTCAACCCCCAAGATCTTCCCTACTTGATTGAGAACCTCATTGTCTCTCTTATATGAGCTTGTCTTTGGTGTAGGATTGAAGTGGTGGAGGCCTAGCTCGAAGGAACTTAGTTTCTCGGTTCTGAACCATGTCGATGTAGAAGTTTGTAATTCGTTCACTTCTGCTGATTACATTTTAATAGAAATACTATTTTCTCGTCCAATTAATATCTTGCAAATATTTAAATTGTTATTCCATGGGCATATTTGTTATGAATGTTGATGGATTATGTTATTGAATGTGCTAACATTATATATTATCACCATATGCTTTTGTTTCTTGGTTGTTGAGGACAATTTACAGGTGTATTTCTTTGAGTCAAGTGATCAACGGTGGACTTCATCGAACATCTGGATGAGGTAGGCTCTTTATATTCTCTCATTCGCATATTTGATTATATAGCATATCTGAGATTAGAGTCGATTTTTGCATTCATTTCCTTTTGTTGTGGTTTACCCCTAGACATAGAGAGATTTTCCTCGTAACAGAATTAGCGACCATATTGGGGATAGAATCTTGTTTTCAGGGTTTGGAGTGTTTTTCTCCTTTGATTTCTCTCGTTTATATTGAGTTTCTTGTCATTTGGTTGCTTGATAGCCTCTGTTCATTTTGAGTCTGAGTTTCTTGGCCTTATCCTTAGCCTGCAAGTGTTTTAACACACATATGCGGATTTTTTCCTGATAGTCGTGTACATACGCGAGTTCTCCTCCTGCAAGAGGCGTATATACGTGGTTTTCTCCTAAAGAGTCGCATACATCATATTTTTCTGTTTGGTTTCTAAGTTTGATGTTTTTTGGGTAAGTTGTGATGGTTGTTGAGTCTTCTTGGGTCTATGTTATGACTATTAAGTGCCTGTAGAATGATAGGAAACCTTTCTTTGGTTGATTTTTTGGGCAGTCCCTTTCTCATCATCATTTTCATTGATTGTCCTTGCATCTTGGGCTGGGTGTTTGCTTCTTGATATTCTACTTGGTTTGTCTTTGTTTACATACAATAGAATCTTTATATCAAGTTGTTGTTCAGTCCTTGCATTTTTATTCTTTTATATTGAAAATACAAAAATATTAATCATTTTTCATTGTTGGCATTTGATCTTTTGGGTCCTTATCATTGATCTTAGTACATGTATAGAAAGATTGCATCTTATTTAGAATTGCATAACTAAGTTGAAAATTGCATTTGAAAAGCTTATCAGTTATTGGGAATTGAAGTTAGGACTTTGCATTTTATTCATATTCATTTATTTTACTTGTTGAGTCATAACATCATTAGTGTCATGACCACACATTTTTTGAGTAAGCAAGGCCACTAAAAACAACATTGATAATTTAAAATTCATTAGAAATGATTTTATTTTCTAGGGTGCATAAAATAGCTTGGGATTTAGAGCCTTGGAATAGGATTTTGTGAGTAAACTTCTCCAATGCTATTAAATCAACATATGTGTCTGACTAAGGAAGTGATGAAATCCATTGTATAATTGGTGACGTCAGGAGGCTCCACTTACACCGGAGTTAAACACGAGGTCACGTAAAGTTGGTTGAGGGGATATCCCCCCAATACCTTCTTAGAGTCAGATATATTTCTGGGGATCTATACATATATGGGGATCTTTCTAGTACCTTTATCTATATGAGAGGCGTTGCTTTCGAGGTTTCGGTCTTTGTTACCCTGCCCATACGGTAGACCTGACTTACGACTATTCATCTGCACATTGGTTATACTGTGGTTGATTAGTTGCTTGACATAGGTACCACATAGGTTACTTGCAGGGGTTATTCTGCAGGTACCCTGGGTCAGATAAGGGTCAGACAACACACGACCTTTATGGAGGATTACCTCTTCGGGGGGCTCTAAACAATTGGTTGTTAAGCCCATGAGGGCCCTTATAACTGATTCTGATACCTCCGATCTTTTGTAGGGAGCCTCAGGCCCCTCTTGGGTGAGGCATACCTACTTTAGGGAGGGAGTCCCCTTTCAACCACTTTATCTTGTTTGTGTGCATATTGGCCTTTTGTTTATTTTATTTTGGTGTGCCCCTTGATTACTATTTGGCCTTAGGATTTATTTTTATATCTCAAGTCTTGAGTCATCATGGAGCCAGACCAGCTTCCCTGCAGGTCTCTCCACTTGTTACAATTACCACCACATTTTGATTATTTTCCTTCTAAAAGATGTGAAGTTATCAAACGTGGTACACACACCTCCACTTACCAGACTTGTGATCATACAAGTATGAGCACTGAATCAAGTTAGAAATATACTGGGAGTCCTTCAATTCCCATACCTACTATAGTTAATGATACTCCTTTGACACCTTTAACCACAATTATTGTAGTGTAGGAGGTTCTTATCATCACTCATGTCCGTCCTATATTGAATAATCAACCTATAGACACAAACTCTTTTTGGTCCCATTGTCACTTGTTGGGCTACAATATTTAGTCCATCCCTGTGGCCTCTAGCCCTTTTTCTTATGGTATGCCAAATTTCACATCACAATTTTCATCCTCCATCCCAGTGTCTAGTCTGAATACTAGTGTTGGACTTGGGGGCATGGATCCTCCACATACTCCATTTTTATTTGGTGGTGCTGATGTCCCACAAACGACTCCTACAATTGGAGGCCTTCCTCCTATTAACCCCAGGTCTAATCTTGGTCCTAATGCTTCTGGATGGAGTAACCAACCTGGAAGACAAGCTACTTCTTACAGTCCGTCCTTTACACCCACCTCCTCTGTACCAGTTATGAACAACATGTTTGGAATGAAGAATCCAACTTTATCCTCCAGATTCACACCTGGAGGAGGTCAGTTTTATACCTTGGGCAACCCCCAATCTGAAGCCACTCCAGCTCGGGGTAGTTTTTACAACCCTCATCATAACATTCCTACTGGAATGGTGCCCAACCAACCCCTCATGAATCATTTCTAAGGAGGGTTTTACAATCCTAGACAGGACCATGGTGCATACCAGAACCCTGGATGGGATGTGATTCCCCAACAAAAATATTTCCAGGGAGCTTGGGGCCAGATGCCGCAACCCCGTCTCCCTTTTCTGTCCACACAAAATCTACCAGACTTGTCTAAGTTAATGAATGACCCTATGCATCATGATCCAACATGGCCCCCCGTCCCCACCAAGCTTCCTTTGGATATTTCAAAATTTGGAGGCAAAACTGGTGAGGATCTTGGTGATCACGTCACTACTTTTCACCTTTGGTGCTCTTCAAATTCCTTTAATGACAGTTCTATTCGGTTAAGATTGTTTCAACGCACCCTAACGAGGGTCGCCTTGAAATGGTATATCAATCTACCAAGGGGGACATACAGAACTTTTAATCAGATGGTTTTAGTCTTCCTTAACCACTTCCAATTGTCGGTTCGTTATGATGTTGGCATAGAAATTTTGTTGGAATGTTGTCAGGAAAAAGCCACTCATATCTTGAATCACATCCAGGAGTGGCGTAGACAGAAGAGGTTGATCAAGGCCTACATAGCCCCAGAATTCCTGTTAGAGTGGTTCCTTAAGTCTCTATAGCCTTATATTTCGAAGGATGTTTCTACATCCGGGGTTACATCTGAGGAAGAAGCGATTTTTAAAGCCCAACAGTTAGAGCTCATATATGCTCAGTCTGGGATGCTATACGATATTATTCCAGATGCACCGAGGTCAAACTATGAGCCTAGACAAAAGCTTAGGCCTCATGCTGATGGCATTGTAGGCTCCGCCAATGTGAAATATGCAGACTTGGTGACAAGCCATTTGAAAGAGTTGTCTCTAAACCAGTCTATAAGAGGGCTAGCTTCATCTATGTCCTCCACTCCCACTTAGTCGATGAATGTATATTCTATGCAATCATCGACTAACGTGAATGGTAACCAACAACCAGGAGGGAATAAAAAGAAAGGAAGTGGTAATAATCGTAGGGCTGGGAAGAATAATAATAAACCCAAGGACAATGGTAATAATGAGAATTCGAATAATAATGTTGGTGAGGGAACTAAATAAAGGCATAAGGTGAAGTTTCCCTGCAATATTTGTACAGACGATCACCTTACCCACTTATGCCCCAAACTCATTGAAGCTGCGAGGCTTTTATCTCTACTGCCCGCTGTGCTGACTAATCCTTTTCCACATAATCAACACATGGCCTCGAGCTCCTCAAATGCCAAAAATGCGGCAAGTGGGAGTCGAAACCCATCAACGCAAGACGGTGATCGTTTATGCATCAATATGGTTAAATATGAGATTAATGTACCCAGTCGGTCTCACGATTACAGTTCTCCACAGACTGTTCCTGGTCTAGAGTCTCCCCCTCCTCTGGAGATTCCCTTACAGATCGAAAAACTAGAGCCCCCGCCTCGTATTCCGAAAGGAGTACTCAAACTCTCTACCCACAATCCTAATGCGAGAGCCACCCAGAATTAATCTATTGTTGAGGATCTGGGTCAAACCACTTGTGCGATATCGGCTCTGGAGGTACTCTAGATGTGTCCTTCACAAAGGAATGCCTTGCTATTTGAATTAGGAGCTCTAGATCCTTGTGGATCTAAACTTATCAAGTTTGAAGTCACAGATGTGAAGCCTCGCTTTCCTTACCATGCGACATTCCAAATCCATGTGGGTTACTCAAAGTATACCATCAAACGTACCGTTGTTAATGAAGGCACTGCAACATGTCTGATGTCCCTGGTCTGTTGGAAATCCCTCGGGTCTCTGACCATGTTGACTGCTTTTGATGGTCGTTCCTTCCACCCTCATGGTATTCTTCCTACCTTCCCGATCCAATTAGGTGGGAAGATGGTAGAGGTGGATGTCGAGGTGGTTGATTCAACCCTCGACTATAACTTGTTACTAGGACACAATTGGACTTATGCTATGACTACAATCATATCGTATGTCTTACACACTCTTTTCTTTCCTCACGATGGGAAGATTGTGACGATTGACCAATTTTCCTTTACGTACGCTAGGCCCAATGCATCTGTTAGAACATTGATCCCCGTGATTGACAATTCTCAACTGACAACTGAGAATATCAGTGTCGAAATGTATTCATCCCTTATGGGTACCTTCGACTTCATGGTATTGGTTCATCATATATACACCATGGCTAGTAGGTTTGCTTCGTCAAAGAGGTATGTTCCCTTTTGCACTTCATATTTTAACGATCCTTGGACCTTACCTTCCTTGACTGCGTCTTGTGAAGGTTAGTCACATACTGGAATGGTCATGCCACTATCGACAGCAGACATAACGTATTAGGTTGTTCTTGACTCTTCCGTCGCTCTGAATCCTGTTACCTCGCAGACGGGCGAGGAAGATCCTGTTCTAAAGCACGTGTGGGCCACTTCATCGTCTTGTTCACATGACTGCCTCGATGAGACTTTACCTTCATATGAAGCTATCATAGAGGCCATGAATGGTTCTGACAGGCCACGGGATGATATGCATTATCGCTCTTATTTTCTCCCAGAGCTTGCCAGAATCGAACAAGATGATTTTAGATCTACCTTGAGCGAGATAGTCGGTCACGCCGTAGTTCCACTTGATACACATGAAATTTATGTTGAAGGAAACATGGTGAGTATCTCTCCTATCATCATGATCGATATCTCTCATATTCTTAGCAAGGTTGAAAAATGTATACATCGGTGCATATTGTTCACCAGAAGAAATTATGATCTACACCGAGTTCTTCAAATAATTATGTGATTTTTTTTCTTGGTCATATGAAGAGATTTCAGGAATCGACCCTCGGATTGTCGAACATGAGATTAAAACCTACCTGGATGTTGAGCCTGTTCGACAGCGACCTAGAGCTGTCAATCTTAGGAAGGCCTTTTCTATTAAGGAAGAGGTAGAAAAACTACTTAATGCCGGATTTATCTACCCAGTTCCCTTGACTGAATGGGTATCCAATCCCATTCATGTGAATAAAAAACAAGGAACCATATGCGTATGCATGGATTTTCGTGACCTGAATAAAGCCTTTACCAAAGAAAACTTACCGACACCCTTCATCGATCATATTCTCAACGAATGTGCGGGAAACAAATTTTTTTCTTTTATTGATGGATTTTCAGGGTATAACCAAATTCAGATTAAAGTCGAGGACCAACATAAGATGAAATTTATTTTCCTTTTGGTACTTTCACATACCAGAAGATGCCTTTCGGACTTAATAACATCGAAGCAACCTTCCAGTGAGTTATGAGCTTCACATTTCACGATCTCAAGAACATAGTCAAAGCCTATCTCAACAATCTCGGTGCTCACTCCCGTAAGAGAGTGGTTTACCCTAAACACCTTCGACTAGTTTTTGAACCCTCATAAACGCATCTTTTGTGTTAGGTTAGGTTGACTTCTAGGATTTTTAGTCTCTAATAATGGGATCATGGTAGATCCATTAAATGTTGAGGCAATACTTTGATTGCCTCTCCCGCGCACTATTCGTCAACTTCAAGGTTTACAGGGGAAAGCTAAATTTTTACGACAGTTTATAGTGAACTATGCCAATATTACTAAGGGTTTCATGCATCTCTTAAACAAGGATACTCCTTTTATCTAGGATGATTGATCCTAGGAATCCTTCGATGCTTTGAAGAAAGCCTTGGTATCGACGTCTCTGTTGAAGTCTCCAGACTATGGTAGAGATTACTTTATTTATGTCATCACGTACAAAGAGACGATTGGTATGGTGTTGGTTCAGGAGGATGATGAGCTCCGGGAGCACGTCATTTACTATCTTAGTCGAAACTTAGTCGGCCCTGAACTAAAATATCCTCATGTTGAAAAGCTAGCTTTGGTTTTTGTTCACGCAGTCCAACGATTACGACACTATATATTGCTTTGCAAAACTACTGTGATTGTCAATGTCAATCCATTTCAATATGTCCTTACTAGGTGTATCATAGGGGGAAAGTACAATAAATGGATTGTCATTATACAAGAATTCGATCTCAATTTCGCTTCGGCGAAGTCCAAAAAATCACTAGTTTTTACAGAGTTAATATCTAACTTTCCTCGGTTAGATGAGGATGTCATTCATGTTGATTCATTTGCAAATGAACACATTTTCCGTTTCTCATCATCGGACCCCTGGTATGGATATATTTTTGTCTATCTTCGAACTTTGAAGTTCCCTCAGCATGGCGTATACGATACCAAGATAAGAATTATCTTATAATCGGTGAAACTTTGTATCGTAGAGGAGTAGAGAATATCTTGCATGGTTGTTTGACTCATGAATAATTTGAGCCTGTTCTAAACAATTGCCACAATGGGGCTTGTGGTGGTCATCTATCTGGGCTTGAGACATACCAAAAATTTTTGCGAGCCTATTATTTTTGGTCATTTTTTTTTAAAGATTGCATCGAAGTGGTTAAGAAGTGTCACCCCTGCCAGGTGTTCACTCGGAAAATGTGCTCGCATCCATCTCCTCTCCATCCAGTTGTTACCGGCGGTCCCTTCACCAAGTGGGGGTGGATTTGTGGATTGCAACCCAACTTTGGTTCGAGGGCATCAACACATTATTGTGGTCGTATATTACTTTAGTAAGTGGGTTGAGGCCATGCCTACAGTTAAATCCAATGGTAATATTGTTTCATTCTTCGTATTCAATCGAATTATAGCCAGGTTCGAAATCCCAAGTGAGATTGTCACTGATCATGGAAGTCACTTTCACAATGAAATGATGGAAGAATTAGCATCAAAACTGGGGTTTAAACATGGTCATTCTCCCCCTTACTACCCCCAAGAAAATGGACAGGTACAGGCCATAAAAAAGTCTCTCAAGACCATTTTGCAGAAAACTATTAGCTAGAGAAAATTTGACCAGCATATCATGCTTTACCCAACACTTTGGGCATACCGAACCTCAGTTAAAACTTCCACCGGTTTTTCTCCTTTCCAGTTAGTGCTCGGTGTGGAGTCGATCTTACCTATTGAATGTGAAATCCATTCTCTTATATTGGCAGTTGCGCTTCTACCTGACACTTCTAATCTCGAACAACGCCTCGTACACCTAGAGATTCTAGATGAGCAGCGTCGAGCCGCCTCCATGGATATCGAAGAGAATAAAATATGTGTCAAGGTCCAATATGATAAGTCTTTCCATCCTCGGTAGTACACTGAGGGTGACTTGGTCTTTATATATGATCAATACAAAGAACCATTGGGGGTAGACAAGTTCAAACCAATGTGGCACGGCCCCTATATCGTGCGACGTGTCTTAGAAAAAGGAGCCTATGAATTAAGAAGACTATGAAGGGAACAGGCTGGCTAATCCCAAGAATGGGTTCTATTTCAAAAGATATTACGCTTGAGCCCCAAGCTTGGGCGTAACTCTTTGTATACTAATGTATTTTAATGTATATATATTTTCCCTTTGTTTTTGTCTTCAGCTTTCTTATCAAGTTTTCCCTTTGTTGGAAAATGTCAACGGAGTCTTTGGCCTACTTAGGATTCGCAGACGAGGCCAGTCATCATACACGAAACTTTGTTTCTGTCGCTTGGGTTTTTTACTCACCCGAGTGTCTTTTGGTGTCTTTAGGTGGCGTTTGCCTATGGCCATCCACAAATAATGTGACCAAGTATAGTGTTGTTATAAAACTTTTACGCGATTCCATTTTACATGGTATTCACTCGTTAGACGTTCGTCTGGACTCCCAGTTAGTAGTATGTCAGTTGAATGACAGTTACCATGTGCAAGACCCTACTCTACTCTGACGATTCTTACAGGTACGACTTTTAGAATGACATTTTGATTTGATTACTTATCATCACATACCTAGAAGTTGTAATTATGTGTCTGATGCATATGCTAATTTCTTTTTAGATTGGCATTTGTAACATAACTAAAGTAGAGAAAACACTTTCATCAATGTACACATTGTAACATAAGTAAAGTCGAAGATCAATGTTTTTATATATATTTTATATCTCCAAAAAATATGATGTTATAGTACAAAATTGGGGTTGACACCCTCAAAATACATATATGGTTGATCATACAATAATCACGACATCTACGCATGTGGCGTCGGATAAGTGTCATGATAGAATACTATGGCGTTTACGAGATGTCTAAAGAGTCGTACCCAAGCACAAGGCACACCTACCACCTGCCGCTACATAGCCTCTGACAGATCCTCTACATGAACCATGGGAATCCTTTGTATCAAACGAGACAGGTTTCCCTACACGTTTTGAAGCACTCTATCAACATCCCCTCCCACTACCTCATCCCCCCAGTGCCTCTATCGGTGTCATGGAATCACATCCGGTCGTCATGGACCTACGTCTGCGTCACATACATGTTTATTTAGTACCTGACATCATCAAAAAATATTTTTGTTTTCTTATGCAAAAATACAAAAAAATGAAATATTAAAAAAAAATTGGCATACCTATGTCTTCGTAGGCGAAACCTGGTGGTAACGCCATGTCCAATCTCCTCTGAAGTCAATCCCTGCGTAAGGGTAGTCCTCCAGAGCCATCACCTGTCAACTCCACTAGAAGAAAAACTCATCATTGTAGGGTGTTGGCACCCTACCACCCCTCTTTTGCCTCATCACCTTGGTCCATCATGCCATGGTTGGATCACGAGGTCCATGTAGAACAATCTCAACTCTAGGGCCCAAGCTTGGAACCCACTCAAAGAAAAAACTACAAAGGATAGACGCGAACCCGAAGTTACTCTCACTATGTCAGCTGGCTCTTCATGTTGGCCAGCAGTGAGGTGCACCATTCGTAAACCATGGGTCACAAGCACTCCACTGAATAGAACATAAGTGGTCTCGATGCCTGGTGAAAAGAGGTCAACCCTGTGATTCTTTTCACCACTAGGACAACAATCTTGAGACTCAGATTATTGATCACTCTGATTGGGATTTGGCTCCCTACCTTCTTGGTCCCTGTAATGCAATGAGTGTTTATGTAATCCTCTATGTTCATACAACTCCTAGCTCCCCAGGATTTGAGGTTGACCACCTCACCCCGGTGCAACAATCCCTTCAAGAAGTAGATGTCCTCAACTTCAATCCTTAATGGTTGTCCATCAAGGTTAAAGGTCTCAGTATCCGGATCCCAGTAGTTCACAAGTAGCTGAAGCAGTCTCACTTGAACCCTCATACCTTTGAGATCCTAAAAATTGTATAGCCCACATCTCTTTAAGGCCATTTGGGCCCCTGGATCTCTCTCCACTGCAACATCCACCTCTTCATGCTCTCTTTATCTCCACTCTAGCACCATCCTGCAAGATTCAAACCATTTTTTGAGTTAGAAACATTTAAAAAACCTTATCCACAGATATGTACGCAAGCTACAGTGTACACAGTCGCATATAGGGATTCTTACACATAGGTTGTTTTTCAAACATTCATGTATATGTATACGTATATATGACTCGATGATTTGTAGCCTACATACACGTTAGTTTCTAAGTTGCGCCCTAAAAAACTTAAAAAAAGAGGCCTAATTGCATATTTTAGTCCACTAGAAAGAAATAGGGGATAAAGATGAATTACCTAGTCCAGATGGTTGTCGATTCTGTCACTCATAGATCCCATAATCAACAATTGAAATTCAGAGGCAATTTGAACCAAAATACACTATTTGGGTAAACAATACAAATGGTATAGTAAAATTGTTTTTTTTTAATATTTATAGAAACTTTTTACCCACTTTACATAGTTTCGTACAATATTTTTACCTAATGGACTAATATGACAGTGGATGGAGTTGGTTTTGGTGGTTTTATCCATGGATTCTTGCATTTTTTCAACGCCATGTCGCCCATTCGTAACTTTGGACAGGTATTTTCGTCACCCAACATATAGGATAGGTACCCAATCCATCATACACACTTGCATCATCCTATGAATACAACTCATATGCCTTAAGTACGAACCCATTTAATAGTGACACAAAACCTTCTATCTACAACTAGAAGTGTCGTTATCGAATGGTAGAGACTTACCAAACATGGGTACCCTAGTTATATTCCCTGCTTCATTCGGTGCCCATGCAGAGACTTTTGTCCGTAGGATTGGGAGTCCCTTATAGATAATACATGAATTTATGTTTGAACCTCATTTCTTACTCATAAACATGTTGACCTATACTTAGAGGACTCCCAACGAGTCTGATTTAATCTCTTTTCCAACTCTCTCAAAAAGAGAAAAGATTGTTGACTGAACTTGTCTCTTTCACACTTGTAAATTGGATTTGAAAGAACGTTTATTTGGTGCAAGTTTACCCCTTTTTCAAACCAAGTAGACTAAGATTACGAAAAAGGACATTTTTTCAGTTCTGAGACTTTTGCGATTGGTGTTATGATAAGGTAGTTCTTTCATATTCATCGAATCAGTTTTTTATATGATGTTTCAGACCAAACAAATGTGGTCCATCACCAGGAAGAGTTTTAAGATATGAGGGAAATCTGAAAAATCATCAAGTGTATAAATATGAAAAGTTTTTTAGTAAAGAGTCGACTTATTAAAAATATAAAAGACCTAAAAATATTACTAATCAATTATTACTAATTAATTTCTAGAATATGTCCTTGTGGTTAGTGTTGGGATCCAATTTTGAATGATATTCCATCCATCATCTATGTTTATATTGTTAGGTTGTTTTTCAATTTCGATGGCTTCCCTAAATTTTATATTTTGATAGTGATCTACCTTGGAAAGAATTTTGGCCTCTTCAATACAAATATGATGTTTTGTTTTATCTGAATGTTTTTCCAACGTTGAGGGACGAGTGTGATTGTGCTTGATATCAATGACATGTTCTTGAATTCTAATTCTAAAGGACCGACCTATTTCACCTATGTATTGTTTACCACATGACCAAGAGATCATATAAACACCCTTTTGTTCAATGGGATCAATAGGGTCTTTGATTGACCTAAGGGAATTCCTAATAGTGTTTATGGGTTTGAAAGTTTCCCCAATATTTTTCTTCTTCAAAATCCTAGAAAGCTTGTCTGTTGTTCCTTGTATGTATGGTAAGAAAACTTAGGACACATCATTATTTGTTTGTTCCTTACTTCTAGGTCTTTTCGAGGCATTCTGAAAGGATCTAAACACTTGATGTTTTTTATAGCCATTATCCTTGAAAACCTTGAGGAGGTGGCTTTTCTCTTCATCGAGGTGTTCATCATCAGAGATTTTGAAGGCCCTAGTAGCTAGGGTGTTGAGAACCCCTAAATTTTGGGCAGGGTGATGATGGGATTCAGCATGAAGGTATAGTTCGATGTGAGTTTTCTTCCTATAAACTTGGTGGGCTAAGGATCCATCGAGTCTTTTTTTGACCTTGACATCTAGAAAATGAATACTACCTTTATCTTCAACCTCCATAGTGAATTTGATGTGTCTGGATTGTTTATTGAGGTAATTTGAAAATTCATTTAATTTGTCATAACCATGGGGCCAAATAACAAAAGTATGATCGACAAACTTATTCCAGTATTTGGGTTGAAAGGGTGAGGAAATAAGGGCTTTTCTTTCCAAATCATCCATGAATAAATTAGCTATGATAGGAAAGAGGGGGGATGCCATAGCAATCCCACATGTTTGGTTTTAAGCTATAATTTCATCTCATTCTCTTTCTTGCAGTATTGAGCCTATTGTCGGTTCTCACTTTTGCATTATAATCCTATGACCTCAGCAATTTGCATCACCAGCCAAGCAGAGCCTTGTTTATATCCTTTGTATCTTGACACCCTATACCCAAGAGGAAACATTCCCCTGAGTGTCCATTTCCCACATGCACCTCCTTGCATTGATTTTAGGTATGTTCTACTACTGGAACTAGTTTCTTAGTTGCAACACTTATTTCCTCCTCTGTATCATAGCATTCATTTGACTATGAAAAAACAAAAAAAGTCGGGCGGGAAAAGAATATTATCTTATATTGGCAGCAGTCGTGTCTCCTTTGAACAAAGCAAAAAAAATTTGAGTCCACTTTTCATAAAAATGTTGGGTTTAGCATGAACTTTGGAAGGTGATATTATTACTTAGAGTTTACTCCCCTGACTAGTTACTCTTCTACTCCCTATGGGGAGTTTGATTAATGCCTCTTGCATCACAAATTTTCATCATCGAGTCTATGCTTCCAGAGTCTTCTATATGTATCATTCTCTTGTTTAAAGGATGTCTGTCAACCTGTGTCAGCCATTCCTCAGAACTCTTGACTTTTCATTTCATCCATACCCTCAATGTGTCTCAGAGTTACATGAATTTGTAGTCCTATTGTGCACCCTGGTCCTACTTTCATCATTGGTAGGTAACCTTGATCCCAGCAGTCGACATTTCATCATTGGTTGCTGACTGGGGGGTTTTCCTTGTGTTCGACGACAAGAAATATATTCACACATTGGGATTCATGAAGTGTCTTGGATGCCATTATCCTTATTGGTGGTTTCCTCACCTTTGTCAGCAGTTTTCCTTATTGGTTTATATTCAGAGGGTATTTTTCATGTCTCTCTTGCATCTGGTACACATGAAAGACGCACAAGGTCATTGGTTCATGAACACGTTCTTCGTCCGATTTCCTACAAATCATCAAGCTCCCACTTTCCTACAAATCATCAAGCTCCTTCCATCGACTTCATCCCATCTATTCTGGAAAGGAGACCTAGAGTCCTATGAGTACCTAGAGGCTTGCAGTCATTAGTGGTAGGTTCTCCCTCCATTGATAGTTGGGAATACATCAATGTCCCCTAATTGATGGATTCTTCAAGTGTTCGACCCCGACACCTTTATTCACACTTGTAAGAATTTACTCGGTGCCTTGATACCTACTTTCATTATCGATAGGATGTCTTGTGTTTGTTAACGTAATACCTTAATGACTAGTGATCAAACGAAGTCTCATTGTGTTCGACCTCAACTCCTTTATTCACACGATGTAGACTTGCACCTTTGGTGGAATGTGTAGAAGACTTTAAGACATCAATTCATAGTCGCAGGTTTCCTGAGCTGTTGCTATCTCTCATTGGACCAGTACCTATGTGACTTCAGTCATCATGGGGAGTCATATTGTACTCCATTGTATATAGACATATTCATATTGATTTTGAGACTGGTTTTACTGGGCCTTGTTCATAACTATGACATCCTTTGGTAGGTAGCCACCTTTGTATTGCCTATTCATGGCCATGAACAATTGTTTGGTGTATTTTCATATGGATCTGCAGTGTAATTCAAATTGACAGCCATGTGCGCAAAGTCAATACAGATTGTAATATTCTCATGAGTAACTAGTTCATCGAGCCGAGTCTCCATTAATCCACTTCTGGGTATTATAATGTATTTTGGCCATTGCAGATACTCCTCTGACCTCACACATTAGGGGGCATATTTTATAGCAATATTTTCCTCACCCTATGCAAAGTTTCTCAGAAGGCCTTGTTCCATTTCCCTATGTAGACTTGAAGTCCCTTTTTTCAAATCCCAGAGCTAAAAACAATATTTTTCCACATATACGCTCCCTAATTTTTGTACAACATGCATATATGCAGGTTGCACCACTACATCCTGTGTACATCGGGTTTTGTGCCCAAAATTAAAAAATAGTGTTGGGTTTCCATGTCACGTCATGGGATCCATGATCCTTGACCTTCCATATATTGAAAACGTTCCAACTCGGCCCTTCAATTCCACTTGAAGGATATAAATTGGCCATATCCGAGCTATGGAAAAGAAGAGAAGAATTCAACTTTGAGAGCAAAGTTACTCTGGAGAAATTATTTACTTCATATTGAGTCTGCATCCCTTTGTCCTTTTAAGTCTGAACACATTGTTCATACCCCAAGCTCTTCCCTACTTGATTGAGAACCTCATTGTATCTCTTATATGAGCTTGCCTTTGGTTGAGGATTGAAGTGGTGGAGGCCCAGCTGGAAGGGACTTAGTTTCTCGGTTCTGAACTGTTCCGGCATGAATGTTTGTAATTCATTCACTTTTGTTGATTACATTTTAATAGAAATACTCTTTTCTCGTCCAATTAATATCTTGCAAATAATTGAATTGTTATTCCATGGGAATATTTATTATAAATGTTGATGGATTAGGCTATTGAATGTGATAAAATTATATATGATCACCATATGCTTGCATTTATTGGTTGTTGAGGACAAGTTGCAGGTGTATTTCTTTGAGTCAAGTGCTCAATGGTGGACTTCATCGAACGTCTAGATGAGGTAGGATTTGTATCTTGTCTCGTTAGCATATTTTATTATATAGCATATATGAGATTAGATTTGATTTTTGCAGTCATTTTTGTCTGTTGTGGTTTACCCCTAGAAATAAACATATTTTCCTCGTAACAAAAATAAGAACATCAGTTGAGAGGATGAATTTTTATTTCCAATTTTGGATCCAACAATTGCAATTATAATGAAGAACATACCACCTTCAGAACTACCAAACTTTCATGGTATGATAACCAAAGACCCAGAAACATTTCTTTTCAAATTAGATGTGTTATGTCGCAGCTATGATTATTCTTCTGATGCTCAAAAATGAAGATTTTTCTAGCCACACTTAAGGATGTTTCATTACATTGGTGTATGGGCTTGGGAACAAATGCTATAAAAACATGGGATGAGATGAGAAAAATGTTACTTGTAAAATAGCATGATTATTGTACAAACCAAGGAAAGAGAGGAAATGTTTAAAATGACACATAAAGAAGAGGATATTCTTGAAGATTATTTAGAAATCTTTAATTATACAATTAAAAGAGAAAGGTAGGATCATCTAGATTTAGATACTCTAAAAGGCATTCTACTTAGGGGAATTCAAGATGAATGGATTGATGTGTTAAATTTTATGGGTAAAGGAGATATTCTCACCTAACCTATCAAAACATATGTGACTTATGAAAGCACATATCTTGAGAGAATTTGAAATATGGTAAGGGACCTAAGGAGGCTATTGTTGAATGGTGTTTTCATTGATGTCAAAGTCAGTCATTAGTGATCAACATGAAGAAGCCTATGGGTTTACTTTAAGGAGTCTCCAAAGTGGTCCCCTTATGGCATAGCTTTAAGCATGGTCCTCACAGGAAGACACTTTGAAGAATCCCTAAAACCAAGTGAAGAATCTCCTAAATTCAAGTGAAGAATCCTATAGATGTCCAAGATAAATATTGCAAGATAGAGATTGTTGAAAGTATTATTTATGGTCAATTTGGATACCCTATATTTGAGGGACTTTGTACCCTACATAAATAACTCAAATAGAAGAAAAAGTTACATGGTTGGAAATATTATTCCATGACCTTTCCAATGGTATATGGAAGTCCCTCTAACTCCATAGGAATGAGGAGATACAAATTTTTCCATTCGACAACCCAGCCAGAAAATTAAGGGTAGTTCAGCCAACTCGAACCAGAAACTAAAAATAAAGACAAAAATATTATAAATACATGATGGATTTTCACATTTTTAGTGTATCCAAGCTTTTGATCTCTCAGCACAAGTTTTGTAGCGAAGGAACTAGGAGGATAAGGATCTCTTATGAAGGATATTTTCTAGTCTTATGGTGATGTTTTGATCAGGGATGATTTTAAGGATGGAAATTTATTTTAAAATGTAGAAACCTTGGCGAATCTTACTAGTCCTTCATATGCCAACTATAAATGTTTGGCGATATTTTTGTAAAAATATTCAAATTTCTAAGGATTTTATATAGTTTTGATAAAATTTTGGCGATTTGTAAGGTAAAATAATTTTATCCTATAGAATTTGGGCAAATCATTTTTAAAATAGCAAATCTTGTTTTTGGAAAAACCATGGAAAATTAGCCCATGAGTGAAATTTAGCCCCTAAAATCATCAATGGTTTTGATCATTGTTATGGGTTCGCTATAGTATGGAAGGTTTATTATTTGCACAGGGTTCTATGTGGTTGATGGGGTTTATGCGTGGACACATGTGGATCTAGGATCTCTATGTGGACCCATTTTCTATGTGGACCCAATTTGATGATGATGATGTATCAATGATAGTGACAGAGACAGTGAGAGTGACTATCGAGTAACATTAATGCTTGTAAATTCAACAATAAATTATCAATCCGGGAGGTTCGTAAACTTACGAGGTGTAAGCATAGGAAATGCAAGGCTAAAGTGAACTAGCCTAATCTAGCATTCAAAAGGAAATCACTCATGACTGAAATGAGATCTAATTACAAAAGCGTGTAAAATTGCATTAAAGGAAACTAACCTAATGCTAAATAGAACTTGCAAATGAAATTGAATATAACTATGAAAGCATGAAATCTAGAATTAATCTATGAAAACATGAAAGTACGTGAATTAAATCCAATGAAAGGATTTACAAAGCATCTACAACAACACACATCAAAAAGGTAAATGACAAACCACTATGAGAAAGTAAAATCTTGCATTAAATCAATCCAATACATGACAAATAATGAAAATCACTATCTCAAAACTACAAGACTATGAATCAAAGCTCAATCACTCTATTCTTCTATTCTCTATTCTAAAGAGAGGCCTCCTCCAAAATGAGGAGAGAACACTCTTATTTATACATGAATGAAGATAACAAACTCATAATTACAGATCCACTTTTCTCTCAACCTCTCTCTTCAAATCCTCCACAAATATCTTGGATAAGATATTCTATCCATGATCTTCTCCTTGAAGTTAGCTTGAATGATTATCTCCAATCAAAACTTGAAGATGAAATTCGAATTTGAAGCTAGGTGGTGATTTTTGACTTTGTGAAAATCTTCAAATATGCCTATAGTCATCATAAAACTCATCCAACTTTGAGATATAATAAAAATATGTTAATTTTCTAGTATTTAATCACAAATTCTCTTAAAAATCCCTGAAAATAAATAATTTGGAAAAGGGAAATATAAAACCATATGTATTATGAAAGTGATGGAAATTAATGGTTTTATGGAATGATAAAGTAAGAAGGAGGTGATAAATGGTGTATGATCAAGGAATAAAAGGTGTTTTTATGCGGCCCAACATTCCCCCCAACTGAAGTTGTTGCGTGTCCTCATGCAACTATGCATTGATTCTCTTTAGAGTTTTGGCATCTTAGCTGTGGATTTACATGATGATAATGTGTAACAATAAATCATTTCATGCTGAATGATACATGAGTGGCAACAAATTTTCTTATGGTTGGTTCTTGTGTTAACAACATTTATTCATTTTACTTATGTTCTTGCTGCAAGTCATAATGTTGGAAACATGGATGTACTAGAGATGATAAGTCATCAATGTACTTAGAAAGCCCTTTCTTCTTCATATTTGAATCATGCCAATGCATATTAATGCTTTTGGAATCAAAATGCAATGAAACATAGTTTGGGAAAAACATGTTGGTTAATGGAAAATGAGATGATGAATATGTAAATGGAATTATGAAATGAATATCCCCCCCACCAACTGAAGATGTGGTATGAAAAAGGGAATGTAATTATGGTGAGAGAATTTTCCAAATTTATTTATTTCTAGCATTTAAGGAATTGCATGATCAAAGATTAGAAAAGAACATACCTCCACTTACCCAAAAAGTTGATGAACTATGCAATAGGAATGTGGCGGCTACTGCTGAAAAATCTGAAGTGAAAGTGGAAATGCGAGAGTCTCATATGGTTTAAAATAATGTTGGCTGGTACTGAACAGTTACTAAACAAGTGCTGAAAGAGTGTTGAAACAAACTGGTGCAAAACCGGTACGGAATGGGTACAAAACTGGTACCGAACTGGTGCAGAACAGAATCTGAAAATACTGAAAATGGAAAGAAACAATAACTGCAATGAGAACAACCTGATCAAAGTTATATCTAGCCAGATATCGAGCTCCAATCTCTATAACTGAAAACCAACTGCAACTGGGCAAGCATCCAAAACCGACTGAGGTACAAAAAAAATTCCATTTTGGAGAAAAACAAAATTCTGACTAACTTTGAACCTGTCCTCCTTTTATTTCTAAGAGGAATCAACCAAAATCATAAAATATGCAATAACTTCAAAGCTCATACCCGTGGTACAAATATTTATTGTGTGAATAAATTTTGTTGAAGTTGAACACAAAAAGAAATCATTGGATTACCGACCATTAATGTATGTCGTTAACCAATGTGAGAGGACCCACCATTAATGTCAATGGGCCTCAAGGTACCAATAGTACATCTTAACAGGTACGAATAAAGGTTTTGATGTCGAGTCCCCTGTAAGATCTATCAATCAAGAGACATTAATGCATTCCCATGATTGTTAGCGAGGAAATCTGTTATTAAGGCATGCAGATTCCAATGTACTAAATAGTCTCTAGCCTCAACTCCAGATAAGGTGTTGATGTCGATGGAGTGAGACTTGTTGGAAGGTGGACCTTAATGTATCCCACATCATCCAACACGAGTGCAAAAAAATTGCAGAAAATGATTTGGTGGAACAATGAACACTTACTAGTGGATTTTTCGAGCCCTAGTTAGTTTATGCTCGTTTCTTTTTCACATTTCAAGAGTATGAAAAATGGCTAAAAGAAGACTCGAGTATGAGGCAAAAGGTGAATGAAAATTAGGCAAAATGTATGTGATTCAGAAAGGGTAGTCATGTGGAAAATCATGATGTATAAGGAAATTGAAATAATAAATTTCAACATGGATGAGTCTGAAGGAGGGTGGTAAGGAAACATATCATGACGGAATTGATTTTCTGAAAGATTGGTTATAGAAGCAAATGCCGTGACATGCGCAAAGGAAAACTCGACCCCTTCAAGTCTTTAACAAAACATCTTTCTGAAAAGTTTTTGTGATTCATGAAGTCACTTCTGAATGCAATTTGAATGTTTTTTACCCTGAAAAGAATGTTAGCCATTTCCTACAACAAACTTGTGAGAATATTGATAAACATAAAGTGCAAGAAATATTTTCTTAGCAAATCAAGTCAAAGAAAATGAATGTAATGTATTTTATACCTGACAACGGTAACTCCTCTTAAGCAGTCTTTGTCATCAAAACTTGTTTCTGAATGACTTGCGAAAACAACTTAGCATAAGCATGAAATTTATGGTTTTGAGAGGATTTGTCAGTCCATTCGCAATTTTTTTAAATTTGTTTTAATTGTTTTTGATTTATTTTATTTTATTTTTTTAAGTTTTTTTTATTTATTTACAAAAACCCTCTTTCTAAAAAAACATTCTTTGTGTTTTTATATTTTTATATTAGTTTATATATAGATATATTTATAAACTAATGAAATTTTATTATTTTTATGTGTTTTTTTTTTTTAATTTAAAAAAAAAAATATTACAACTTTATTATCTCAAGTAATACCACTTATGATTGGTGAGTGTTTTTTTTTTTTTTTTAAGAAGATGTCTCATTTAAAAACATTAATGTTAAACAACCAAAAGTGTCGATAAGAAAGTGTTTTTTATTGTTTTTGTTTTAATCTAAAGAAAATTAAAATAATGAAAATTCTACTAAACCATAAACCAGGATTGCAAGCAAAACACAAGTTACAATTGCTTATACAAAATTTCAATTCTTGACAACCGTGTCATGCCACAATCATTCCTTCATACAGTTCAAGATGAGTAAGAGGCAGTTGGATACCTTTTTATCTTCTAAATTTGAACGTGAATGAACTTCGCTGCTCTCGATTCTCCATGAACCTTCTGTCAGCATGCATCCATAAGAAAATAATATTCAAACCTCCATGCTGATTGGTATCCACTTTGCATTTAGTTTGAGTAATGACTGGGCGTTCTACTTGGCATAGACGTTTCTTGCAAATCCGTTATTTCCCGAAATATAGCTTTTACACATTCATAAAAACACAAACTGCTCTCAAATCAAGCATAATTGTTTCTAACCGTCTTTGGGTCAACTAAATAAGACCCTTCTGCAGAAAACCCATGTGGCCGATGTGAAAAATTTTGCTCCGTTTGCTCAGAAATTGAACCCGAAGTTGACTGTCTGCGAGTGGATGTTAATTGACAGAAATATTGGAACAACAAGCAAGATCATGCTGCCAAGTATGAGAGCATGGAAGATAACCGTGAGTAGATAATAATCAACCCAACCAATCACGTGAAACCTTGGCTTATTCCCTTAATAGTCGAGCGTTCAAACCTCCTTATTCTACGATCCACACCAAGATCTAAGTTTGGGTAATTAATTGGATGTTGTTTTTTTCCCGTGCGTTGAATGGAATTTGCAACAAACCCATCCGATCACCCTATTCTCAGGCTAATACCTAATATTTGATAAATATGCAATGGAATTTGATGGATATGCCAGGAGATTTGATGGATATGAATCTTCTTGTGATGGTTGTATCAGATGAAGCAGATCTAACCAAACTGTTAAGCAAAGAGTGGAATTTTTTTCTCACAACTATCGGCCAGTCAATTCAGCTTGGAAAGATTTGATCCCGGATCCTCCTCAAGAGCCATTACTATCTCTCCCGTATGAATAAAATCAGCATCTAGATCAAAAAACATCCCATACTATGCTAAGAGTCTCTAGCTTGGCCACACAAACTACGTTCAAAGCACCAGAAGTAAAGATTGAAGCAATTGAAAAATAAAATTTTGTTTGTCCAAAAGAGACTACCGTGAGTCTATAATGTCGTTGCTGCAACTTAAACCAGAGACGAGCTGGTTGAGACAAAAGATTATTGTGGCAGAAATTTAAACGAAGTTTAAATGAGAACAAGGTCTTTGCACAGTCAACGAATTTTTAGGAATAGCACAATTTTAGTTTCACTATTCTTGGCCCGAGCCAAACAACGAACTTTAAACATTCAGATCTAGGCGATGTCAAAATTTAGAAAAGTTTCAGATCTTAATCTTTATTGTTTTTGTTTGCAAGTTTTAGCGTGGCAGGTGCAAGTTGATATGATTCCGCCATATTCAATGTAGACTGAAATTCATGGACGGCGAAATGCGCAGACAACTAAGGTTTTGAAAAAGAGTTTTTTTTTATAATTTTTTAATGTGTTTTTGTTTTATTTGTGTTTACAGGTTTTGATATGAGAGAAAAGATGGAATATACAGGCAGAAAAATACATGCGAAGGAGATTAGGTTGTGTTTTTTTAAATTTTGATGGTTTTTTTTAAATGTGTTTTTATTTTATTTTGATGTTTGTAGGTTTCGTCTCGAGGATAAATTCACAGAAAAATGGAATGGAAATAAAAGATTTTTTTTATATTTTTATTATTTCGTGTTTTTATTTTTTATTTTTTAACTCTAGATGCAAAACTAAATGTTTATCTGAAAATGAAAAAACTAATGAAAATGTTTTTCATTGTTGTTTTTTTATACCTAAAAAGAATTTAGAAAATTTCCATTCTTAAAAATGTTTTTAAAGCATCATTTTTGTTGATTTTGAAATTACGCATTTATCCAAAAATTAAAACTTAAAACTAAAAGTATTTTATTCTCTAACCTACCTACCCTATTCTAATTGAGAATTATAATTATTTACGTGTAAACAAACTTCCAATGTAACCATCTATGTAGCATTAGTAAAAATATATTCACATGTGGTTTTGAAATTTGCACTTTGAAATGTACAAAAATGTAAGAAATCAATTGTGGTAAATGCGATTCAATGAAATAAGGAAGAAAACATTGTGCTGACCTGATAATTGATTGAAACCATTGTTCGATGTAGCTTTCGTAGGCTTGATTTATTTCCTCATACAAATCACTCTTCATCTCCTCTTCATCATCCTCTTCGATCTCAAGCTCAACTGATTTCTCCTCATGAGAGATGGGTATCTCATGGACTATAGGTTCTTCTTTCACTGCGGTCAAAATGAACTCTTCCTAAGAGGAAGAGATCCTTGTTGCTGCTAGGATCTGGGCAAGTCGTCCCAAACTTATGTTCATCGTTATATCCATCATGTTCTTGTTCTTGTATCTCCATATAGATTTAATAGAAAAGAGTCTCTTATAGCACCAAAATGAATTGAAATCTGAATCTAAAAACGAAACAAATTAAAATATTTGTAGAAAACACACTCTTGCAAAAATATAAATAACACACTTCAGAAACAAAAATAAATCAACTTAAAAATCAAGTGCGATGTGTACAAATTGGTACAGAATCAGTGAAAAACTAGAAACAAACTAGTACAAAACGAGTGCAAAATCGGTACAAAACTAAAAATGAACAAATGCGAAATAAAAAACAAACTAGTATGAAAGCAAAAACTAGTGCATAATGAAAACAATCCAAGCTTACACTTACATAAATGTAAATTCAACTAACTAAAGAAAACTCACACATCCTACATGTTCCGACTCTGACGAGGTTGAGCCCGTTCAGTCTCTTGAACGATGCGTAGGCTCCTCCCCACGTCTTACCACCCTGATACCTCCGAGTTTAGGAACATGACTAAAACACACTTGCATGAAATAAAATCAATTGCACACAACTGAAAATAAAATATAACTCTAACCCTTTTAACACCTCCCCGACAACGACACCAAAATTGTCGAGTAAAATTAATGCTTGTAAATTCAACAATAAATTATCAATCCGGGAGGTTCGTAAACTTGCGAGGCGTAAGCAAAGGAAATGCAAGGCTAAAGTGAACTAGCCTAATCTAGCATTCAAAAGGAAATCACTCATGACTGAAATGAGATCTAATTACGAAAGTGTGTAAAATTGCATTAAAGGAAACTAACCTAATGCTAAATAGAACTTGCAAATGAAATTGAATATAACTATGAAAGCATGAAATCTAGATTTAATCTATGAAAATATGAAAGTACGTGAATTAAATCCAATGAAAGGATTTAAAAAGCATCTACAACAACACACATCAAAAAGGTAAATGACAAACCACTATGAGAAAGTAAAATCTTGCACTAAAACAATCCAATACATGACAAATAATGAAAATCACTATCTCAAAACTACAAGACTATGAATCAAAGCTCAATCACTCTATTCTTCTATTCTCTATTCTAAAGAGAGGCCTCCTCCAAAATGAGGAGAGAACACTCTT
>SNQJ01S0059809.1:46595-58401 GCA_010110895.2 Picea sitchensis | reverse complement strand
TCACATAACCCCGAACACTTTACATAGATTTTGATGTATGATAAAGTTCAGCGCGAACCTCCACTTTATATACCTAACCCGATGTGCTGATGAGCACCAGCAATAGCTTCAGTCCTATTATAAGATAACAAAAGAATACCTAGAAGATATCACCAAGGAATGGTCGACAAACCTCCTTGTTTCAGCAGACCCCGTAGAAATTTTCGACATCGACAACCCTGGAACTGCGCAGGATACATCTGGGCCCAGTAAGACAAAGAAAGAAAAGATGATGAAGAAGACTGAAGAAGTCCAGGATGTTGACAACCTATCTATAAGGATGGCTTCCATTACACCAAATGAAGAAGGTGATGACGAAGAAGGTACAGAAACTGAACAACAGAAAGTCGAAGTACCACCGCATAGGGACGAAGAATACTCATCGAAGAAAAGGAAGGTCTCACCTCTTAAATATTCCTCTAGAAAGAAACCAATAACCCCTGTAACCAAGATGCGAACTGCCCTCACATTGAATGAATTTGATTTCATTGTTGTAGTGGTCAATGATGCTTCAAAGGAAGTCATCGAGAAGAAGGAGGTGAAGCAAGAAAAAATGTATAGCCAAATTGAGATCGCACTACAAGGAGTACAACAAGCACTCCAATCTAGCCGAGCAATCTCTACTACACCTCTTCCAAAAGGAACAACAGAAGTGGGAGATGAATCAGTTCAGCTCCACAAGCTTGTTGATACAGTCAAAGTACGCCTTTGAAATGCTTAGGAAGAAAAATCATAGGCCACCGAGGCCCTAAAGAAAGCACAGGAGGAAATTATTGAACAACGCCAAGCCGCGCAACAAGAGAAGAATTTTCTCCAAGCAAAATTTGAAGAAGACAGAGCGAAGATCCAAAAAGAGAAAGAGAAGTTGCTCTCAAAGTAGATAGGAATTGAAGAAGAAGTCAACAGATTATTTATCTCTATGACCAGCTTAGAGAAGAAGGTCGAAGAGCCCATAGAGTGCCAAGTGATGAAGTTGGCTAAAGTTATTCAGCAACTTCAACAAAGGGTCATGGAAGTGGAGATTTAGACCATACCACAGATTCCACAAGAAGTCCGACCAGTGAGAATTGAATTCTCAGAGCACAGTCGAGAGGATTAAAACACTTGCTGCAGAATGTAAACAACTAAGTAGCAGAAGTGCACAGATATATGAACAACTATTTGAAGACCCAAAGTTGAAGAAACTAGAGTCCCAACTCTAGGAAGCAAAGCAGCATGCAGATACAGTACAGGCATAGCTCAAGCTCCTGTCACCCATCGAGAGGATGAAGAGATCCCAAGAACAACGCACTGCCCAAAAAATCGTTCTTACCGCACAGAATAGAGTAATGGAAGTCACCCAGAAATTCCAACCAAACCAGGAGGCGACCTACCTACTGTTTGAAGAAACTGAAGGCCAAGGAACACTACTAGAACAAGTAGTTGTTACAATTGAGCAACAACTGGAAGGACCTATGAGTGAAGCGGTTGTTCACGAATTCGCTGAGAAAGAAGCAGTAGCACAGAGACAAGTCGAAGAATCTTGAGCCAAGCTCGAGACCTTTGAGGAAAAGTTACCCAGACCTGAGTGACTCGGGACGAGTCATAGGTGAGTGTTGGGGGCCTGTTGGCCCTGACCAAGTTTTGAGGAACACTTAGTCATATTTGACCTTTTTTGGGACTTTGACAGCTTGTCAAATATGGAGTGTAACGCGAAGCAAAAATCGTGGAAGCTAGACTCTTTTTTGGGTTTTTGGGGATAATGTAATGGGAAAGGGATGTCAGCCCATGGGTTTACCGATGCTTAGGCTCACTATTGTATGTATTAATAGATGTATAGGCAAAGTAAGTAAAAAGGAGGGAGGGGAGAAGAGTAGTAGAGTGCGATATATGTGATCGAAGAGTTGCGAGTTGTGCTAAGTGTTGGTAATGATTGTAAATGCTTCCTTCATACTGTAAGAGACTAAGTGCAGGATATTGTAGAGGGCTTTGTGCTTTTAGCGCAAGGAAGAAGGATCTAGGGAGTTGCAGATCTTTTGTCCTATGCGAAGAGGGATTTGAATGGCTCTGTGTTGTAACCTAATTAACTGAAGCTAATAAAGAAGAAGACTTTATGGACATAGCCCTAGGGTGGGGGTGAACCACGGTAAATATGTGTGTTGTGCTCTGTGCCTCGACCTTATGTGTTTGTCTCTTCCTTTGCTAAGTGCTTTGATGTGTTTAGATATATCTATTTATGCTTTGTGCTTCCGATATATGAATGAATGTTAGATCTGGTATGTAAGATTCTTAGTGCTTGATCTGTTGAATCTAATCTATCTTGTTGTGGCTAAGTGATGAATTATCTTAGATCTAAGTACATATTGTGAAGCTTTGTGTTGTCTATGAAGTATCATAAGGGTTGAATATTGATGAATAATGTATGCTAGGTGATTGCTAAGTGTTATAATCCAGATCTGTGTCCCAGCTAAGGTTGCAAACACCTGAGTCTTGCAACCACCCTTGCCTCTACCTCGGGTGAGACTTCATTTTCTTTGTAGGTGTTGCTGAAAGGGTTGGTAGTTAAGGTTTTGTTGGTGTGTTGTTGTAGTGTTGAACCCTGGGTCTGCCCCTATGCCAACATGGACTCCCAAGTTATCTTATCTCGGTTCTATTTGACTACATATTCGTAGTATCATTAGCCCTCCATATCATACACCATCATTTTTCCCATCCACAAATTGCTCTCCATTCATTTACCTCATACAGAAACCCACCCATGGGGCCCCCACCCTCCACCAATTCTCTTTGAAACTTGCTCCCTCACCGACCACTCCATCTTACACCAGGGCACCTGTCTCTGTATATGTACACTCATCCCAAATTATTCTTTATTTATTTGGTAATTGTAAAAAGCCTTTGTTTCCAGCAACAATTATCTTTTTCTCGTCACCCTTGATGACCTTTTTTTCCCAGCAACACAACCCATGTCACCCTTGGTTGGGGCATCCACTCTCCTTTTTTTCATTCTAACATCATTCACAAACTCCAAGTATCCCAAAGTCCATGTACCCCTGATCTCTGAGTTTGTCCACTTTGTCAAGCCTCTGGCACAATTTAACCCCATATCTAGTCGTCCCCCTGACACTAGATACATTTTAAAGTTGCTGCCAATCATCCTTAAAACATACCCCAACCAAGGGAAGTCTTGAGTCTCACCACATCTTGACTTCGTTCATGTTCCCTATCAGTCCTTGATCTCATTTCCGTGGATTTCATGAAGCCATTTTCTTCTTGGAGTTGTGTCTCCCTTTCTGTCGACATCATCACAGTTTCCAGAAGGTGGCAATATCTTGGCTCTCATTACCTTCACAATAAGGAGCCTCAGACGACACAGAGAGAATTATCATTGCTCTTTGATTCCATTGACCCCCATAACATTTGACTTCAACAAAATCTCATGTTACGGTGGGTCTTACCATGCGACTATTGCAGTTGTTTTATACCAGCATAAGACCTTGGAATTTGTTAGGCCATCAATGCCTACAAGTCATCGAAACTTCTTACAGGCGTCCTTGCCTCATTTCAGAGTATGTTCACCATTTAGAATTGTCATCTTCCATTATCAACTGCCCCGGAGGATGCTTCAGTTATCTACATAAGCATACATCTTCAATTACTATCTTACATTTTGAGTTACATGATACGAGCATGGGGCATGCCCACCTCGTTTGTATAAATATTTTCTTTTTCTCCCTAGAAAAAGGTTTGGGTCCCACAGTTTCCCCTCTCCCTCCCATGGATCTCTCTTACAATTCCTCTCATCACTCTTCATTACAATGGCACTCTAAGTAGAAGAAAAATTGATGTATTTCAGCTATATGTATGCTCTTAACCTCACACATCAAGGGGCATCTGTTATCACTGAAATTTTGTCCGCAACATTGCACACAAATGGTTACAGAAATACAGCAATGCCAACAACAATTAGTTCACCTGCAACACTAAAATGAATTTCAAAAGGTAAAAATTATATGATTGGGAAAAAATTGACATGTGCAAAATCACTAAAGGAAGCGTGTGCATAGTACGTGGGCCAACAAAACCCTTAGAGTGCACAATGCATGACTGTGTATGAGAAAATCTGTGCACTCCTGTGAAAGATGCATTTATGGTTCTTGTTGCCCCCCCAACCACTTATGGACCAAATCCCAACTTGATTTGACCTCCATATCTGATCGAAATCTGAATGGGGGGTTGGTCAAGGACCAAAGGGTGCCCTAAAGGGCCCCTTGTTCACACCAAGCACTAGTTGTATTTTTCCTTGAATAAATGCTATAAATTGAAGCCATGGGTGCACCAAGAAACCAAGATCTTCATAGTATTTTTATGTTGCCTCAATTCTCCCTTGAGAATCCTCTTTTCTCCTTGGAGTGTTCAAGCATCATTGCAATAGGCCATTTCACTCACCTCTTGAGGGAATAGGCATTGATTTTCTTCATCATTTGTCATTTCTCTTCCATTGTAAGAAGAGATCTCCATTAGGGAACCCAAGAGCCCTCCCAAACAGGAAGAGGGGACTCATAAGTCCTCATTTTTCTCTAAGGTGTTTTTCCAACTAATATAGTTATCCATTGGTGGCATAATATTGGTCATTGGTTGATTGTTTATGGTTCTAAGTTTCTTATGCATTCTAGTTTTTATTTCTTTAGTTGTTTTAGTTTGTTTAATTGTTTATTACATGTGTTTGGATTGTTTAACCCACTCATGAACTTTTGCCTTATCTAGCAGGCCCAACTAGGCATGCAAGTGCCATTGTTTTCCTCACCCAAGTGATGAAACGGGCACAACAAGGAGGTGTACATTGAGCATCCACAAGGGTTTGAACTGAGTGAGAGGGAGACTCATGTGTGTATTTTAAGAAAGGCACATTATGGTCTCAAGCAAGCTCCTCGAACTGGGTATTCACGCATTGAAACATACTTGCTTCAGATGGGCTTCGAGAAGAGCAATGTTGATCCTAACCTCTATTACATCATTAGAGGTGAGGAAATGTTCATTCTTGTTTTATATGTGGATGACTTGTTCATCACAGGAGCCGAGGATATCATAATTGAGTGCAAGTTGGGACTTGCATTAGAGTTTGAGATGAGTGATATTGGATTGATGCACTATTTTCTGGGTATGTAGGTATGGTAGGAGGAGGGTCACATATTTCTCAGGCAGGGGAAGTATGTTGCAGATATTCTAAGTAGATTTCAGATGGAGGACTNGAAGCCATGGGTGCACCAAGAAACCAAGATCTTCATAGTATTTTTATGTTGCCTCAATTCTCCCTTGAGAATCCTCTTTTCTCCTTGGAGTGTTCAAGCATCATTGCAATAGGCCATTTCACTCACCTCTTGAGGGAATAGGCATTGATTTTCTTCATCATTTGTCATTTCTCTTCCATTGTAAGAAGAGATCTCCATTAGGGAACCCAAGAGCCCTCCCAAACAGGAAGAGGGGACTCATAAGTCCTCATTTTTCTCTAAGGTGTTTTTCCAACTAATATAGTTATCCATTGGTGGCATAATATTGGTCATTGGTTGATTGTTTATGGTTCTAAGTTTCTTATGCATTCTAGTTTTTATTTCTTTAGTTGTTTTAGTTTGTTTAATTGTTTATTACATGTGTTTGGATTGTTTAACCCACTCATGAACTTTTGCCTTATCTAGCAGGCCCAACTAGGCATGCAAGTGCCATTGTTTTCCTCACCCAAGTGATGAAACGGGCACAACAAGGAGGTGTACATTGAGCATCCACAAGGGTTTGAACTGAGTGAGAGGGAGACTCATGTGTGTATTTTAAGAAAGGCACATTATGGTCTCAAGCAAGCTCCTCGAACTGGGTATTCACGCATTGAAACATACTTGCTTCAGATGGGCTTCGAGAAGAGCAATGTTGATCCTAACCTCTATTACATCATTAGAGGTGAGGAAATGTTCATTCTTGTTTTATATGTGGATGACTTGTTCATCACAGGAGCCGAGGATATCATAATTGAGTGCAAGTTGGGACTTGCATTAGAGTTTGAGATGAGTGATATTGGATTGATGCACTATTTTCTGGGTATGTAGGTATGGTAGGAGGAGGGTCACATATTTCTCAGGCAGGGGAAGTATGTTGCAGATATTCTAAGTAGATTTCAGATGGAGGACTGTAGACCTATGTCTACACCCATGATTACCAACTGGAATAAGCTCAATGCTCCAGATTCCAAATTGGTAGATTCTACAGTTTACAGGCAGTCAATCGGTTCACTCATGTATCTAGTTAACATGACCAGATATGTGTTTTTCCGTGAACACTCTCAGCCATCATATGGTAGAGTCGATGAGTGTTCACATGATTGGGGAAAACCATGTTTTGAGGTACATTGTTGGGACAATTGATTATGGACTAGACTATATCATAGGTGATGGGGTCAGTTTGGTTCGCTATACAGACTCAAACTGGGCAGGATGTGCTACTAACAAAAAAATCACCTCAAGGTGTTTCTTTGGTTTGGGGTCAGGACTTGTTTCCTTGTTCAACCAGAAGCAGAAGTCAATTTCTTTGATTTTGGTCAAGGCAGAGTACATGGCGTCCAGTCAGGCCAGTTGCGAGTCCATTTGGCTTCGTAATTTGGCTTTGCGTACACTGTGATAATCAGAGTTGTATCACACTCTTTGAAAATCCAAATTTTCATGACAGGTCGAAGCACATTGAGATCATTTATCACTTCATCTATGATTGGGTTTAGAGAGGCGCAGGGCAGTTGAAGTACATATCAACTGACAAGCAGATTGCATATATACTCACCAAGGCCCTGCCAAGGGGAAAACATGTCTACTTCAGAGACAAGATGGGCTTGGTGAGGAACACCTTCCTCGGAAAGAGGGACTGTTGATATTATGTACCTTGGGAGGTGTTCCCTGTTGATACAAGTTTAATTTTTACCCTTTAAACCTGAAATTTTTCTTTTTTTCCTAGTCATGGAGCCGCCCTTAGTCCTAAAAAGAGTAAAAAATCTTTCGATTTTTTCGGGTTTTGGGATTCAGCCTTTCACAAAGAATGATTTCGTAACTAACAACTCCAGAGTCCCGGTGCCGAAATCCCGAAAAGGTGTTATATTAAAGTAATAAAACAAAAACAAAATAAAAATAAAAATGGGTGTTATAAGTCCCGATGCGCGTTTCACAAATTACCCTCTAATCGTGATTAATTAAACCCTTAAACTCAATCAAAAATTCATTTCTCTTTTGCGATTCAGGTTTCCTTGTATCAAAGTGTTTTCAAAGCGTCAACCCTTGAACTCCCGATCCCCAATTTTCCAAAAATAATAAATTAATTACTAAACTTGATTGATTAAACCGTTAATACAAGCAATTAGCGTCTAAACTAATCCCATCGCAATTTCGCGATTCGGGGTTTTCATATGACATATTTTTTGGAGACTGGATCCCCGAAACTACGAAATACGAAATCATGATTCTTTAACAAAGTCTAAAATTAAATTAAGTTAATTTAAAATGAGATTAATGATGACTAAACTGCTTTTCGCATTTCGCATTTCGGGATCTGTTGAAAGCAATCCTTTCGAGACTCCAGTTTGAAATCGTCGATATACGGTAATATCTGTAACGGACAAATAGAGATATTTTAACTTAATTTTGTATCTCTGGGAATATCTTCCTCATTAAAACATTAAAGTTTTACCACTTGTATCAGTACATCCGTTGTAAGAAGAGTTAAAGGTTAATAGAGGTTTGGTGTTTTTGAATTTCATTCTTATCGTTTGAACTCGAAAGTGAATTGCATTTAGCAAGCTTACGCATTTTTCTTTGGGATAGTAATTCATTCTAAAATGAACATTATGGCACCTAGAAAGGCACCTAAGAAAAATGAAGAAGTAGCTGAAATCTCCAGCCCAGAAGGAGATGTCGTGTTTGATACTACACTTCATGCCATTGATTCCATCAAATCATGGAGGCAAATTTTTTAAACCTTGGACTACGAAATCAAGAATTTTCCCAATGATTCTGAAAACAAACTTTGAGACATAGCAGAGTCCGAAATTCACAAAGTAGCCATGAACCCATGACTCATGACATACAACAATATGATCAGTTGGGCTTTAGAGAGGACAAACATGCAGACAAGAAGCATTTTGGATAACCAAGGGGTCGTTGGCGGCTCTTTCAGACTGGAGCATATACAAGTAATGTACAAACTGTCTCCCAATTCTAAACATATTTATAATAAAGAATTCATAAGTGAATCTCAAAGGAAAGAATGCACAGAGGCAGACCAAACATACCTCGACATAATCAAAGACTGGTGGAGACACCCACCAAAATTCAGGGCCGATAACCATGGCGTTTATGCCATAGCCTCATTGAATTAGTACATGGTCTATGTGGCTATGATGTTATGTAGAATTTTCAGGAAGAAAAGTCCTACCCATTTCCCTACAGAATGGGTGCCCCTTTTACATGAAGAAGTCGAAGGCTATAGCTTCAACTGGAAAAAAATTCTATCAAATAACCTAGCTAAGGAGGTTATGGAGTATCAAAACACAAGATCCAATGGCCAACCAGTAGCCTTTTACATGTCGGCATATATCATGGACGCGATATGTTTCATGACCCCTTTCCCTTTGATGACTTGGAGTTGGAACCCAACCCGCACTGAACTGATTCATGAATATCATTCTAAGCTATGGGAAGAAAATGTTAAGGATTCTTTTTATGAAATTTTCCATTTCATGGTGATACCGGTGCATCAGATGTTGTATGGCTGTGCACCCCCCCGTATTTCAAAGTTGGTCATAGGAAATCTCAAGGCGATTGTCGATTGCTTTATTGAGGAGAATTTCTCCTATATCAAGGTTTTTGGATGTTCTATCCCTCCTCGTGCACTTCCTAAATTCCTCCCTGAAAGAATGGTGTGCATGGAGGTAGCTCATCAGATAATAACATGTGGTATTGGGATAGAACTAATGATATCTCAAAATAAGTTTTGGCCAGTCTTCCCTGTATAGATTGGAAGGTTTTTTCTACTCAACTTAGGTTATTCCAAGGTTGAAGCTACAACTCTAGAGGAGGTCAAGTTGGTGAATCTCGAACATAGGAAACATGACCCTTATCAAACAGTGGGAAACCACATGGCTCACTATGGCATGAAATCATTGGAACATGAGGAATCCCCCCGCGATGACATTTTCAAAGGGGTCAAAACCTACGAGGAGGTGTTAGACAGGGTACAGATGTTATCATCTGATTTAAAAACCAGTCTCCTAACCTTACAGAGACACAAGTGAAGCGGTTTGCCCAAGGTATTGCAGGGTGAAGCAACAACATCTCCTCCATAAAAAGAAAACATTCCCCCAAGCTTCGGACACAAAGCATAGGATAAAGCAGACACTGAGGGAAATTCACAGGGGGGCATAAGGATCTGCACAAAACAAAGAAGTCCCACAGACAGAGAATCCAAGAGTAGGAACAGAGAGAAGGTCTGGGACACCTCTTGAGTCCAGTCAATCTACCCCCCCCTTCATCATCTACCATTCATGTTGATACCCCCAAGACTGTAGGGGAAACAAAATCCACAGATTTGGGTAATCCCATCACTTCCTTGACTCCTTTGCAATCTACTTTTGGGCTCCCTCAGATAGGAGTCATATATGCTAGTGACCTCAACCCTATCTCCAGAGAAGAAACTCCTCCCTCTGATTACTTCTTCAGTAAAAAGAGGAAGGTTGTATTAAAGCAGGAGATGTATATGAGAGAAGGTGGAATGGTAAAGAAACACAGGGTGTTCAGATGGGAAAAACTTTGAATTTATTCAACACCATCCTACAGACAACAAATAACCGGGTTGAGTTAGAACGCTCATGGGCAGTAATTGAAAGAGACATTAGTATCCAGGAAAGCTGGGAAGCTAGACAGAGACAGTTAAGGAACCAGCAATAAACCTTTTCATATAACTTACCTTTTTATCCTTAACCTTATCTATCTTTTTGGATGCCTTTACGATGTACTTTAGAGACTTAAAGTACAAACTCATGAACAACATCTTTTTGGTGCCGCTGTCGGGGAACGAAGAAACAAATTTTTTTCCCTGGGAAGAACGACATTGACACTTTCTCTCTTTGATAGTGAACAAAGATTGAAAACCGTATAAGGATACCTTTATCTTTCACTTGGTGACTCCATGATAAATAAACTGGCATTTAACCAAAAGAATACTAGAAAAAACCCAGATGACAAACAAACTTCGCATGTTCCATCCAGAACAAATTTTAAAATCAAGAAGATATCTTAAATAGACTGTATCATTGACAAATAGGTTTTATCAACCTAAAATTACAGAGTCGAACACTAGGGGTCTTTTTGAAATATCAAATACCCCACCTCCTTATGGGGGATTACCTACCAATAGGATAGCTACCCTTGAGCTTGGTTTGGTCTCGCCTGATTTTAAAACTGGAATTTTCCCAACCATTTCTTTCACCAATAGAGGTAAAAGATCTGCATCACTTCCCACTTCAATAGACACTTCTTCACTTCACGAAGTTCATTTGCCTATCTCTTAGAAATCCTACAATCAACCTATTCTTCTTGACACAACTCCTATTGAATCTCATTTATATTCACCCTGTGAGTCTGAAGAAACTAGTCCACTTTTCCCTAGTTCCCCTTCCTCAAGTTTCTTGTCCCTCGATAACCAATTTCCTGAAACCCTTCCAAATAGTCTCCAAGAAACAACCTCTAAATAATCAATGGCTGCGGTCGAAGGAGGTGTTGTTGGAGGTGGTGATGGAGGAGGAGGAGCAAGTGGCCAAGTACCACCCCCTCGAATATTTACAAAGGTGGCTACTAGATATGCTCCTTTGGTCCTCCCAGTCCCCCTCCATGACTTACCTGAAAAACTACATGAATAATCTTTCGAAATTCACAGGAGAGGGTGATTTGACTGCAGCAAAACACATCAATTTCTTTGATCAATTCGCCAACATCCTTGGACTCAAACATGAAGATGCCTACTCTAGACTCTTGGTTCATACTTTTGAAGGTCAAGTAAGAACCTGGTTCTGTGGTCTAGCAGCAAGATCTATATCATCATATGAGGAACTTGAAAATGCTTTTATTAGAAAATGGGGGGAAAGGAAAGACCATCTCTATTATCTAACTGAATTTGGGGCTCTAAGAAAGAAACACTCTGAATGAGTCCTCGAGTTCACCCAGAGGTTCAATAAATTGTATAATAAGATTCTAGCCAAGGTCAAACCTTCCCAACCTGCAGCAAAAGTAACCTTCACTGGAGCTTTCGACCTTGATTTCTCCCTGTTATTGAGGGAGAGGAGATCTGTAGAGCTCACCAAGATGCAATACAGTGCCTTAGAAATTGAGCCAAACATGATGGCTTCAGGAAAGTTGAAAACCAAATTTGTTACTAGAAACAAAGAAACCAGAAGATATAGAGATCAAGGGGGATCGTTTGGATCCAAAAGATATTCAGAAGACAAAATGGATGACATGGCAAGAATAATCAAGGAGTTGTCTAATAAGATCTCAAGAATGGAACTAGATCAAGCGAAAAATGAGCATTTTCCTAGAAAGGATTTCAGAAGGAATCCTAACCCTCAAAATCCACCAAGACAGATTAAGAATAAGGATCAAAAAATTCAAACCCCCTTTAAAAGAGAAAACTTTATAGGAGGAGAAGATGTGGACGATTTTCTGGAACTAGAAGAAGACATAAATAATCTTGGCGATGAATGCCT